>JASANF010014993.1:0-16284 GCA_030248245.1 Trissonchulus sp. WLG1_4
CGTCGGTACTTAATTAACACTGCCTTGTCCAGCTCAATACTGTGCAGCAATTGAACAAAAGATTTTTTGCCAAGGGTGAAATCGAACCACCACACAAACGCTTAGAGATCGGATGCTCTACCGTCTGAGCCAACCCGATTCAAACACAAAAAAGTTCTGCTAGTTGAAATAACGTTGAAGTAATCTGCAATTGGTACGGAATTCACACAGTTCAAAATTACCTATAGCATTCATTCCAGAAAAGAGCAAGTAAACTAAACGCACAGCACGATGATATCATGCTAAATGTTAATGATTCCAAATAATTTATATATTACTCATGTGTTTGTACTAATTATAACATTTGTGTCTAAAATTTATCAATAGACACAAGTTCCACCACTCATGATACATTTTTGACATTTACACCTTAGTGGCTCGTTGGTCGAGTGCAATAATTCTCGCTCTGGGTGCGAGAGTGGCTCGTTGGTCGAGTGCAATAATTCTCGCTCTGGGTGCGAGAGGTCCCTGGTTCAAGTCCAGAACGAGCCAATTTTTTAAATACTATTTATATTATTGTAATTATTTTGTAACTAAGTATAACTTAGATTTTTGTAATTTATGTAGGTAAACTAAAAAGTTACACAAATATTGAATACATTGATACATACATTACACCATGATCAATGACAACATTATTAATCGTTGCAGCAATTTGAGGAGTGTGTAAGTAATTTAAAATAATTTTGGTTTTATGCTGAGTGCTGACCCAGATGAAAACGGGTCGAGTGAAGTTTTGGGTCGATCGGATGAAGGTCCCATAACCAAAAGCTTTTTAGGGTCGTAAACATTGCGTTATAGTAACAGTTTTAGCTTTAGTTGTAGGCTGTAGCTGAAAAGGGACAAAGTAGTGATTTTTTAAAAAGATTTTGCCATTATGCCTTGAATTTCAAGGAAATATTTTATTACCCAATTATTATTTTACGGCTATTATTCTAAAAATAAAAACGCTTAAATTTAGTTTCATTATTTTATTCTGCATTTTTGATAGGATCACTAATTTTTCATTTACATACATCAAACAAACTTCACATAATGACTCCTTCTGTTTTGAAAATGCTACTTTTTCCCAAAGCTACACCGAGACCAAAGCAAAATCTGAGTTCAGAAAACTAAAACTGATTTGAACAGACTGTTTGGGAATCGGCGTGCTGGTGTTACTTAAAATTTTTAATTTCTTCATTTATTATAAGAGTAAAAAGCAACTGTGATTCAGGCAGAGTGCCATACTCTTTCAATGGTGTACGCTTCAAATTTTTAAAAGTTACTTCGGTTTGCGATTAGCATTTACTGCGCAACAGGCCTAATGTTTTCAAACGGTCACCCTTTTCACTCACTGGATTACTTTTGCAGTAAACTTTTGCTTGTTTAACATTACACTATCCGACATAGCTCCAGCTCTCATGATATTTTGAAGAATGCGCAAGTTTGCGCAGCATAGGAATCTCTGACAGGATATTTTAATCTCTATCACCACATCATACAAAAAACTGAATTTTTTAAACGACAGCACAGCGAAGCTTTCATAATTTAACATAAACAGCAGGAAAATAAGCGAGAAAATAATATGGTGGAAGCTTATATGTGCACGAAAAAACAGGACATGCTCAAAAAAAAAATTTTGGTACTATTTGGCAGTTTTTTCGTGGAAGTACGCTTCGGTAAACCTGAAGTACAGCGAGTCTTTTTCTAAACGTTTCCAGAGAAATGTTTTAAAACCACAACTTCATACACAGTGTTGGCAAATTTGAAAAAGAATCCCACATAATTTAATTTGAGGAATTACCAACCCTGGCCACATGGGTTCACCTAAATGGAGCCACACACTGTCAACCAGCATCTGTTAGTAGAATGGGCAAGCCCGGCCCCGGATTTGAGATTTCGCGACAAACCTTGCTCCTTGGTAACTAAAAATGGCGCCATGTAAACTAAAGACTGGCGCCTTTAATTTGAACAAAATAGTTCATCCAAAGCAAAAACCAAGATAGCAGGCTTACATGCAGAAGTTTTCAGAAAAACTAGGTCATGTAGTAAGTACTGACATATAATCATTGTGTGCAAATTTTTCAGAGAGAAAAATACGGGAAGTGGCGAAAACCTTTAACATTTTCTAACCTCTCAATTATCATTACTACAGTATCAACTCACATTTAGAAAAGCATGTTTTGAGACACTTATATATACTCAATCTATACTGTCATTCCGAAACTGGACTGAAACCTACAAAATTATTCAGTTTTCTTTGGAACAGACTTCTTTTCAAAATCAAGAATAATGAGCTAAAAGTGCAAATCAACCGTCCGTAAACCACGAAAGAACGCCACCTAAATATAAATCTGTGTATAGGCGTGAAAATAATTAGGCTATGAACTTAATTCCAAATTTGCCCAAAAAGTCTAATTAAAGGTTTCTAAGTACATGCAGAAAAATATAAACTATGGAACTGTACAAAAATTAGCTCAGCTTTTTTAGTGACGCATCTGACGCCAAAAATTTCACATTATTAAAAAACAACTATTTCTGGAGTTTCCATGTTACCAACAGTACATAATAGCGTCTCACTCTATATAGAAGAAGAGTGAGACACTCTCCAGCCTACCTGTGTTCTAGCACATGCAGATGTGCTGGTCGTTTTCAGGCTACATGTTGACATTCTATGCAACATGTGGCTGGCCAATCAGAAGCAAGCTCCTATTCTCTGATTGGTTAGACGCCTGTGCACGTGCTCCAATCATAAATCGAGATAGGGATAAAAGGTTCATAACTCAATATTCATTTATGCTCAATAGTCTGCTTGCAAAAACATTAAAAAGGTTCGCAAATACCTTTGTGGATATTTTGGCAAACTTTCAGCGAAATTGATCGAGAAACTTTTAAGAAATTCAGAAAAGTTTATATCTCAAAAGTTTCTCAATCAATGTCGCTGAAAGTTTGCCAAAATATCTCTAAAGGTATTTGCAAATTTTTTTTAATGTTGTTGCAAGTAGACTATGAATAAATAATGAGTTATTAAGCTTTTATTCCTATCTTAATGCTTATCAACGTATCAGCGATTATATGTGTGTTACGCAGAGAATCTACGCACTGATTGGCCAGCCACATGTTGCACAGAATGTCAACATGTAGCCTGAAAACGACCAGCGCATTTGCCTGTGCTAGAACACAGGCAGGCTGGAAAGTGTCTCACTCTTCTTCTGTATAAAGTGAGACACTATTATGTACTCTTGATATTACATACCAAATAACCTTTAAATCGAGGTCACACTAGTCCCCCTTTTCCCTTTTCTCACCGGTGGCCGAACATCCCCCAACTATTTTGTGTGACGTGTGTGTCATCAAGCATATTCACTATAAACGCTGCAATTCATATTGCAACAGGTTAACTTCTTCAACTGTATGCTGTCCGTCCATGAAAAATCAAGAAACAACACCACCGAGCCACCACAACAGCGAAGCATAACTGATGATGTGATTTTTAATTGGTAACCTAGGCGGCCTAACAGATATATGACAGTATATATAACCATGAGTCGACTCAAAGAGCTGTGTCTTACATGTCTTATATCAATTAATAGAAGAACAAATTCTGTATATACTTGAAATAATAAATATAATATTATTCTACAAACTGAGACAGTGAACACACACACTAGCATAATGGCACAGAAGTAGAAAAAACAAGAGATGAAATGTATATCTATACGGTTTGACGTCAGCTTATGTAATTTCAAAGCGGAAACTCAAAGTGCTACTTTCCAGTGATGCTTTTTAGAGCTGAGAATTGGAGATGGTAAAGTGAGTGAGATAATAGTAGACGGGAAATGCGGTATTGGGAAAAAGCAGACGAGCTAATGTAATATAAATACTCTGTGATATTGTGTCGTCAAAAGACTAATGCACAAAAAAAGAAAACCAGATTATAAAATTCAAATAAAAAAGTATCGACAAAGATAATATATATTATCTACATAATATGCACCATGGTTCTTTAAAAATTGGTTATGACACATAATCCAAATCGTGTCGGCCCAGCTTAACCCCCTCGACCTTATGACCCCTCCCACAAACAGTTTTGGCGAACGCAGACACTGTCAAACATAACATAGGGTTGACAAAGTCTTGCTAATAATATAAATTAATTGCTATGGAAACAAAACAATATTTTTGTATTTACATACGCTGAAAAAATACATAGCCTTGGAATTCCATTTTCTTGCTGTTTTACAGCCACAATATAAATATGACAGGATCAGGTGAACTTAAATTAGGAAAATTTCTGAAAAATAGCCATCATGAATCACACACTGCATTTCCATTTCCGACCGAACAGCAGTGTGTGGTTTTGTCACAAAAGTAATTTAAAAAGCCACGAAGTTTTCCCAACCTAAGCTGCTTTTTTCCTAAAATAGTCTGAGCAGAGGGCAATTATCAACCCTCTATTCTGAGCCGCACTAAATCCCTTCAGAAAAGCACAGTCCGTTTTTATTTCCTTACGTTTGGCGGTCCCTAAAACTTTCAAGAACTTCTTCCTCACAATCCCAAAAAGTCAGCTGGCTTTAAAGATGGTCGGTAGAATGTGGGAAAAAATCTTGTGGAAAAAAGTACATAGCCCATCAAGGTCTCAATATGATATTCTTGTCCATACAAGTGTAATAAAACAGGGTTAACGAGCCCCCTGATTGATCCAGGTTTTGTCCCGTTTCGGTTGTAGCTGCAAGAAGTGAGCTACTGTTCGGCTTGAGTACGTAGTTTAGTAATCAGACGTGGCGCAGAATGAGGCCACACTCTCAGGCGGAATCCCCGTTTTGCATATTTCCCCAAAACCCCAATTCCCACTGTGTCCGTGCGAGAGCGCCTGATTCGGTTAATCGTCAGTTGTGTGAGTCCTAAGTCCCCCCCCTGAAGTATAATACAAGTTTGGTACAGAAGGAAGTAGAAGTAATACGTAATAATGTTTCTAACCAGTATCCGCCCCTTTCCCTTTTGCTCCTTGTTTATAATTGAAGCCGTTTGTCGTAATTATTGCCCATATATTCGTATTAATTGTCCGTATAATTGTTTGTCCGTATTGTCTGAGGGGCGTGTCTAACTAATCAGTAATTACTGAGATTTAAGCAGTGATTTGGAAGCCGCCCTGAGAATGTAGAAGCTAGCCGGATAATTGTTTGTAAAAAATACGCCAAAATATTAGCCCAGATATTGGCGAGCTAGCTGAAAGTCGAAAAGCAGAAATTAGCAAAGTTTAGCGGTTAATAACTTAGTAAATTTTGGTTTTGTGGAACGTGAAATATACGGAATGGCAGAGCGTAAAGTAGAGAATAATCGTGGAAAGTTTGAAGTTATTCGGAACGTAGCAGAAGTCATTCGAACTTAGATTGCAGGAGTTAGTGAGAATTGAGCTAAAT
This sequence comes from Trissonchulus sp. WLG1_4, assembly GCA_030248245.1. Lineage (NCBI taxonomy): Eukaryota > Metazoa > Nematoda > Enoplea > Enoplida > Ironidae > Trissonchulus > Trissonchulus sp. WLG1_4. Next base: position 5,445 of record JASANF010014993.1, read on the forward strand.
CGTAGGCGTAAAGAAAGCAGTTTTGGACCCTAAATCGTAATTGAGAATTGAGCTAAATCGTAGGCGTAAAGAAAGCAGTTTTGGACCCTAAATCGTAATTGGGTAATGTTTGGTATCGTTTTAATCCTTGTTTTCAGATATATGTAATGGACTCATTTTTGAACACTTTTGGTATTCGTAATAAAGTTCGGTCCTCCCTCGTTCGGTCCGTGATCCAGCCGCCCTGTCCTGCCACTGTCGTTCGCCCTCGCTCCCCGCTGCCACGCTGCTCAACCGGTCGGTGGTCAAGCACGAGCCGCCCAAGTCCAGTCCCGTGTCCGCCTTCTCCGCCGTCCGTTTGCCCGTCGCCGGTCTCCGCCAGTCCGTCGCCGGCGTCCGTTTCCAGTCCCGCCGCCCAGGTCCGTCGATTGCCGCCCATCCTGCCCAGGCCCGCTCCGGTCGTTGCTCCAGTCAGCCACCACCAGCCAGGACAAATCCTGTTAGTTACTCCCCCCACTGTCCTTAGCTTTGTAGTTGTAGTGCCTAGGCTGACCCTATAGGACAGATCAGTAGTAGGATAGCCAGTAGACCTGTTGAGCCATTGAGTTGACCAGTAGACCAGAGCTGTAGAGTGATCTAGCCTAGGCAGGGTCAGGCTAGAAGAGTGCCGATTCCAGAGTAGGGTGTTTTCAGGTCGATTACCGTGTGTCCGTTCCGCGTCAGTCCGTTGTGTCGTGTCCTTAGCGGTTTCCAAATCCAAAGTGATCATTGTCTATTACGCGTATTATTTAGGGTTGCAGTTTAGCTACGATTGATTGTTAAGTGTACTGTGCTATCTCTTTCCGGATTACGTAAAGTTACACGAATTACACACAGTTTTTTGTACGAATTAGAGTTCTGAGTCGTTAGTCAAAAACAAAGGGAAAGTCTTGATCGTTGAGATAGCATTGAGGAGTTGATCCGTTGAGTTGTCCCCTGACACCGAAAAAGCAGGCGTCAGAGTTGAGCTAGGCCTCTAAAACAGGGTGTAACTTCCTAGTTATCCTCGGCCTTGGTGTCCCCCCCCGAATCACGACGGGCAGACCACGAAAAGCTTGTCCGACGTCCGAGCAGTTGAAATCCCCTGAACCCAGTTGCTCAGGTTGGAAGTTTAAGTAGAGCTATAGGAGAGGCAACCTTTTCAGTAATCCACACGTTAATTAAGAGTTAGCGAGAACTTAGTCAAAATTGAAAGGGTGTGGTTTTATCAGTGAGAAAGTAGTAGGGAAACACGATCGCCGTGGGGGTAGTACTGTTAGTGTTTTCATACTGTATTTGTGTTTACGTACGTTTCGGCGATCGTAAGCATTTCGACTGAGTTTAGCACACAGAGGTACTGAGCTTAACTACAAGGTTGGACTAGGATCCTTTTAGTGACCTAAACGGATCTCTGTAGTTTAGTCTTCTGTAACAACTCGGTTCCCTTTTCGAAGGGTGGAGCCCCCGCAAAACATTTCTAACCTCTGCTACTCCACTGTGCTTAGTTGAGTTGAGTCGAGAGATCCGATAGTCAGGATAGATCTAAATTGTGAAAGTATTACTGTGTATGAGCAAGTACCTACGCGCACCCTAATCGTATGTTTTGTATTGCCCGTATTGTGTCAGTAGTGAACCTAAGGAAGTGATCGTATAGTTCAGTCCGAAGTCAGAGAGTTCTCGCATAACACAAATCAGAAAGTTTATTAACCCAATTCATACTCATTAACCCGTATAAGCTTTTTCACACAAGTAGCGCGGTCTATTTTTTAGAGGGGAGGGGTGTGGCCAAAGTTTGGGAACCCTAACCCTGTCCTTGTATTTTGAAAAAGGAACGCTTTTCCTAATGCCCTGATCAACCAAAAGTACCCTAGATTTCTAAAAAAATGACGAAATTTTAAAAAAGCTATTATTACACTTGCTCAAATTTTCGGCACCCTTACCTTCGGTCCTCGAACCCTCATGTTTTGGAAGACGCTCCCATCCACCCTCTTACATGTATGGTTTTATCACTAATGTACATTAAAGCACTGAGTTTCATTTCAGTACCATTTTTTCAGTCTTATGCGCAGCTCAGACGCTAAATCAGTTGAGTATATACGCACGGGAAACATAGACGACCACCTAGGCAAACCTTGGCATGATTAACACAAAAAAATTTGAAAAGTAATAATGGGCAACAATTTTTTCTAATCATCAGGAAAGAAATGGAGCAGACCTGTTCTAAATTGGCCAGAAAAAGATCGGACTTGTGTAATGTCTCACATCGATAATAAAGGCGGAGGGGTGAAAGCTTAGAGTGAAGATATGTAGATTTACTTAGACAGGGTGAGATCACGGAAACTGAACGGTTGCAAACTTGCGAAACGTATGCCTGCCAAATAATCAATAACACTAAAGTCCAATATCGATTAATAATCTACAAAGGTAAACTGTTTCTCTTGAAACATATGAATATACAACATATTGTATGACATAATATGTGTATGCACATTCAACTAAGGTGAATATATTATATCCTGAGTAAGCTCGCGAAATCCAAAAACTGAGTCGATAAGACGAATGTCAGAAACAGTCCACACAACTAATATCCAAACTGTCTGCGGAAAAATAAGTATGAGTTGTATATATAACCTTTCTCAACCAATTATAAGCTATAAGTTATAAGAAATTAAAAAAAACATCCAGGTACGAGCCAATCTTTATCAACAGTACATCAAGGTTTGCCAAAACTGAAACTCTATAAAACATATGTACATGTAACAGCACAAAAATTTTGGGTAGCCCTCCTCCCTTGGTGGGATCCCCCTCCCCTTCTTCTACGCATTTTTGACCCCCTCTCAGCCAAATAAGACACAAGTTTTACCTTGTTTGACCAAAAAACATCGATTTCGCCAATTTTTGACGAAAATTTTGGTAAAAATAGCTTAAATTCATAAAAAAAAGCAAAGTTTTTCAAATTTTGGCAAAGTTGTCTCCTGCCGAGACCCTTCCCCTTCTTTTACCCCTTTCGAGGCCCCCTTCTCTCCCGGGACCGAATTTTGGGGGGTCTCCCCCCCATCCTTCCAACTACATGTGTGCTATAAAACAAGACAGATATAAGCCCCTGAGGCAAAAGGAAGCTGGGACCCACTAGAATGGGTCCAAGGCGTGATAAAACCCATATTATTTACTGCTGAGCACTGAGATATGTATATGAGAATTTCGGGAAGAGAATACCAAGTGACAATGCTACAACTACTTCTAAATAGTCCCATAGTGAAAGGTTAGTTCACCATCAAAATCATGAACACTTCTTCTAACATTACCGTTTTCAAAGCAACAAAACTGAAGTTACATCCCACTTAAATAAATTCACTCTAAGCAACGCTCATGCTAATTAATTAATACTAATCATTAGTTTGATATTAATGTTTCGAACAGCTAAAAACAACACTAGTCATCAAAGCAAGAGATGAAAACAGATGTGCTCGATTTTTAGGTTGTGCTGTCAGGAATATTCCATGACCAAAATTTTCTAAAAAACTGGCAAAATACATAAAATCCTGGCAGTCTGATATTTGGATATTTTTTATAAAACTTCATTTTGCAGATCGCTATTACAGGTTTGTTTTCATCTTTTTTCTGTTCAAGCTGCATGCTACATCCTATCGGTACTGGCGGATCAAGGGGCCGGGGGAGGCCGCTTCCTCCCCTCAGAATTTTTTTCCGACAAAAATTATACTCAAAGGATTAAGGAACCCCAGCCAGATGTTTTTTTATGATCCGGCCATTTTTGTCGCCCCGCTCCCCCGAAATCAAATCCTGCATCCGCCCCTACATAACTATCCAGAGTACTTAATATACTATGAATTTCTCTGGATGCTACTAATGAATGATTGATCAGTATTTGTAAAATTTCCGGTTTACAATTTTTTAAACAAACCAAGCAGTGTTTCTGATATTTTCTCCAGTAGTTGGGCACACTTTGCTACATTTTTGCATAGACAAGTAAAGGATCAAAAACCGAACAGGGGTTATCAATTTTCTAACGCAAGAGCCGAAATGATCAACCCAGTGGGAGTCAACCCAAAAAATTTCCTGGTGTCATAATACATATGTCGATGTCACGATATCAACCGAAGTCTGAATCGTTACCCATAGTCCAACCGCATTTTATAATCACAGCAAACCCAAGCCAAGCCAATCTTACTGGAGTCCAATCCCTCCACTCTGACACCGCCCACATCCAAGTGAGGCTGAACGTTGACGCGGATGGGCGAGCCTGGGATCTGGGTTCCGGCAAAGACCACCCGGACGTAGTAGGGGCCAGGCTTGGGCGCGGTGTAGCGGACGGTGAAGGAGCCATCGTGATTATCCAGCACGTCGATGTCCACCGGGGCTCCCTTGTCGTCCGTCAGATACACTTCCACTTCGCCTGAAAGCAAAACAGCTTGAAAATTTTTCGCAATCACTTATTTTTTTCGCAATTACGAACATTTTTGCGACAAACACCCAGCTTCTACGTCAACACTCAGAAGTTCAAAAACTTACTCAGTGGTATTTTCTAGCCTCAAAACAAGCGTGCGTTTCAGCAAGACTACCGCAAACAACAAACAACAGCGTCCTACCAGCGCCCGCTTGTTTGCAATCAATCATAAAGTGCGTGGGCGTCATGCTCTTCACGCCTCCCTCCACTCCGGGACCGTAAACCCGGGTTTTGCTGGCATCCACTGGCTCGCGGACAGACACCTAAATATAACCAAGAGTACATAATGATTACTGATATAGCCAAGAGTAATATAACAAAAAAACAGTGTAAGGCCTGGTTCCCAGTAGACAGAAATAAGATTTAATTTAATAAGAAAAAAAATTCCCTCTTTTAGGAAATAAATATGACCTTATTTCTTGCTTCTGTCTAATGGGAACCGGACCCGGTATTAAACTTAAGAGTTTCTGACTACTGCTAAACCGAAAAAGTTTGTAGGCAAGTGCGTTTTCAAGACACACTGTACAAACGAACTACTCACTCACTCATAAACGAACAACTATGTGCTAAGCTAAGGTTTCGTGAACTTTCATTAACTAGCTGACGGAATATTATGTTATACTAAATCGTCTTTTACATAATAATATAAAGCTGCATATAATAACATTTTCTTCTTTTATCTCTATTATAATATACGCTAGGCCAATGGAAACTATAAAACCATGTGAACACAATACCCTGTAGGGACTTCCAGCCACGGCCACCCCTGCGTACGAAATGAGGATATTGTGCCGCACTGCGCGTTGCGGGATATACGAGCAGCGGTACGCACCACCGCCGATGTCATCTACCTAAAATCAGTACAGCGTTTTTTGTGTAAAATAGGGTGTATTTAAATATCGGCCGCCTATTATACACAACGAAATATTCAAATACACTGATTTACACAACCCCATGTTCGCCAAAAAGTTGTTGAAACCGCTTATTGTGGTAATAAAAATTACAAAAACCCTGAATGCCAATTTGTCAGCGTAGCTGACCAAAATTATTGTCCTTGTGCCTGTTCCAGTGTTCTTAAGGACAAATATGAACCGGGGGTAAGGGTTCATTTGTCCGCCAAGCGGCATCTAACTCCACCTACATCCACAGGCACAATGTTGTCATCCACATCCACGGCCCAGACTTTGACGGGCCCGTGTCCGGCGTGCTCAGTCTCGATGGTGAACTCAGTGCGCTGCCGGGCCAACACCCCATGCTGCTCCAGGCCCGCCCCGTAACACTTCACCTGGAAACACAAACTACTTTCGGTTTGAGCATTCAGGTGGGCAAAAATGAAAAGAGTTTCGCCGGTATTGTTAAGTCAGACACCACATACTGTACAAAATAAACTTTAAGAGTCGATTCCGGATGAACGGCCGTCCGCACATAGTAAGCGTCAGAACGGCTATTCGACATACATGCAGGATATAGTTAAAGGGGGATGGCGGAAAGACACCCCAAAAAACTTTGTCTCAGGGGAAAGGGGGGGTCCCGCCAGAGGGTCCAGGCGTTTGCAAAATTTTCGGCTTAAATCTCCTTGGTTCGTGTATTTTAGTACTCAGTACTTAGTACTTGTCAAAAACGCGACTTTTTAGTTGTACAAAAATATAAATTGCGTCAGTCTTGAGGGAGGGGGGTCCAGCCAGAAGGTAAGGGTAGTCAAATTTTTAGACTCGGTAAGACCGAGACATACGGCTCAAATCGCACCATTGCCCGTATGCTCGCACAGCCGTATGTTCCAATATCCGTTTGCCTTGAACAGTATAAATTCACAGATAGACAAAATGTGCTTTATCGGTTTATCCCTATGCCCTATTGAAGCACTAATCGACCGTAAGTTGTAGAAACAGAAATGTCACAACGCTGTATTATGATTCCTTAATAAAAGTAACTGAACTATTATGATATTATATGCCGAAAATTTTTGTACTAGAGTTATTGCGCATAGCCATTTTATCAAAAAAAGTCTTACCAAACTAGGTCGGAGTCCATCAATATACTGTTGTACATTGACGATATAGGGACTGTTGGGTATATCTTCACCGGCACACAGGACGTGCACAGTGTATGTCCCGGGCTGGGTGGGCACGTAGGACACTTCGGCCGAACCATCTCCATTGTCGTGCGTCGTGATCTTCGCTTCGGACGGACCTTCGATGGAGAAACCTGAAACAGTAAATGACCAGGTTTCATTACCACCATTCTTTTGGTCAAAATTTGACGTGATATATACATCTGTCCAAATTCATTTCATCAGTTATTGCAAAATATATATGCAATATCTTTGTGTGAAGACTGAAGCTGTGTATTTGTTAGTTGACCAAACTTCCAAATTCTCTATTTATTCGTACGCACAGTGTGCGATCGATGGGAACTGGTCCAGAGCCACTATGAACAGGATACTGTTTTTTGGTTTCCAAGTCAAGTCAAGTACGTACAGTTTAAGTACATAATAATTTCAAAAATACCTACATTATAATGCAATGAACAGACACATGAAACTGTATCATGTACAACAATGTAACAAAATAGTTCCTGCCAGTTGCCAGTTGCCATACTGTATTTCAGTATGTTCCATCTACAGCAGGTCTGTAGCCTAGTTCATCTGAGCAACTTTCTAATTATCTCTTTACATAATTAATGATATAGCCCTAGTCAAGGGGCAATTTGTTCTTCAACTGTCTAGCACAATGTTGACTAACGTGTTCAGTTTGTCTATCCGGCTGAAATACCTCAAAGCACCCCTGCTTCACAGATGCACCAAATATATTCATAGGCGGATCTAGGGGGGGGGGGGGGGGGGGGGGGGCCCCCCCCATTGGGTCGAGGGGCCTATCGAGTCGGGGGCCTATCGGCCCGCAGGGCCGATAGGCCACCGACTTTCGCATTCATGCAGGTCGCTCTCCATGTTGTTTTAGGGCCTATTTAGGCCCTTGTAGCCTGCTGTGATCCAGATAGGCCCCTCTCCATGTTGTTTTTGGGCCTATTTAGGCCCTTTTAGCCTGCTGTAGACTAGATAGGCCCCTCTCCATGTTGTTTTTGGGCCTATTTAGGCCCTTTTAGCCTGCTGTGATCCAGATAGGCCTCTATCCATGTTGCTTTGGGGGCCTATTTAGGCCCTTGTAACCTGCTGTAGACTAGATAGGCCCCCTCCATGTTGCTTTTGGGCCTATTTAGGCCCTTGTACCCTGCTGTGGACTAAATAAGCCCCTGTCCATGCTGCCTGCTGTGGCTAAATAGGCCCCTGTCCATGCTGCTTTAGAGAGGCCTATTTAGGCCCTTGTAGCCTGCTGTGGACGAGGTGAGCCCTTTAAGCCCGGTTCATACTTGTTCTTAAGGACACAGGGACAGGGACAAGGACAAATTTCGGTCAGCTGCTGCAAAGAATTGACAAAAGCGACTCGGATAATTTTGTGCATACCGTGTGGAAGTGACGTTGACTTTGTTACTGCAAAAAATTGGCTCATTTGGCCATGTAGTTTTCATTGGAATTGCTTAAGGACAAAACGATAGGGACAAGGACAAAGACGAGTATGAACCGGGCTTTACTGTTTTCCTTGAGGGCCTACTCGGGGCAACGTTTTCATGCATGCACGCGTAATTCGTTGGATGTAGGAGCGTAGCCAATGAGGAGGGAATGGCAGGAATCCCCTCCCCGAAACTTCTTATAAGGACATTTTACACGAAGATCCCCCTTATGGTCTGGCTGGCAAAAAATTTCTGATACGTCTCTAGTTGACCAAATCCGGCCTAAAAATTGAAAACTCTAATTTTTTTCTGGGGGCTACCGCCCCCAGACCCCCGCGTCTTTGTGGGTTAATGTTCTTCCTATTGTAATGCGAATTTAAGTTTTACAATAGCTAAAATGTTCATTGTGATTGTGAACATTACAAAAAAAGGAAAAGTCATTCCCTCAGAAATTTTTTTCTGGGTACGCCACTGCCCCTGCAACCTAGTGGCTTATATAAACGTTCTTTTGGATTCTTTTGTCGTCCATGAAAGCTAATGCATTGGTATATTTGTGCATTGTGCACTATTTATTTGCTTAATGCACTGTTGAGCGCATCATTTTAGCTATTAAATTGACATTTTAAGTAAATTTGCGGTTCGTTGTGCCAAAAATTGTCCTCAAGTTTTCAATTTCTAGCTTGTGCACCCCCCCCCCCCCCCGGTTTTACGTTCAACGCCACTAAGCCACTTAGGTCCAAAAAGTTTTTAACGAAATGTGTTAATATGTGTCGTTTTTTTGCGTTATAATTGCATTTAAGTGCATTTGAACACATGTAAAAAAATGGGGGCCTATTGGTCAGGGGGCCTATTGGGGTCCGAGCCCCCCCCCCCCCATGGAAAATTCCTAGACCCGCCACTGAATATATTCCATGAACAACGTCGACTCATTTTCCTTAGAAGTTGAAAATCCCATATTTAAAAGCTATTTTAGCAGGCCGGTATATCATGTATGTAATTAGCATTAGATATTGCCATATGCTATGTATCGTAAGTAATTGCAGAGAGTGAGACTAAAACCTAGAGCGTAAAAAATTTGATTGATGCCAGCTCGATTATCCTCAGCCTTCAAACTTAACGGGTGTATTTTTCATCTTTTTAGATCGGGCTAGAATAGCTATTAAGTATACCAGTATACAGTATATACAGTATTAAGTATTAAGTAATATACAGTATTAAGTATACCAGTATACAGTTGCCTGGTCGAGGTTTTTGTGATTTCAATGTGAACTTTGCGCCCACAGTATATACTCGAGTTACGAATCTACTCAATGCAAAAAACTGCTGGCAACTTGAATCTGTAAACGCTGAGCCTTCCAAAAAAACACCTAAAAACGCAAATACCCCATGATGGCCAGCAACCCGTCCACCCCCATCCCCAATTCCGATACTCCTACTGCGTCAGCGTCGGCTAGATCTACTACAGGTAGACTAAATTAATTGTGAATCAAACTAAAACTTGACTCAATACCTTATCTAAACCAACTTACACCCCCCTTACCCAACCAATCCACTCCCCTATTCCATAAAATAAAAACCCCCCATTTTACTTTACTACTTTCAATTAATTTATTTTTAGTAGGCTAAAATTCACTCTCTCTCATAAATTTCTCTTACGTCACATACTTGTCTTGAACTTTTTCCTCAACTACAAATCTAATTTCATAAGGAACCTTTTCATTTGGTATATACAGTTTATTATCTGGTAATGGAATGGTAGCATTTTGGTTGATCGTGGACTGGGTTCTTACGTAGCTAATTATTAACCTAAAATTTTTCTAAAGTAATTAATCAAGTTATCACTTTCACCCGACGTATGAGTGCCTTTTTGTCGAACTTGTCATTATTTACTGAAACCTTTGCTTGGTTAAATATCCAAAGATTTCTCCAAAACAGTCGGCAACAAAAATTTTCAAAATGATTGATCACTGCAAATATGCTATGTAATCAATCATTAGACTAGAGCTAGAAGCCCAGAACCACCTTTGGCCAAATATCTATATAAATGCAAACACTCACCAGAGGGGATCCAAAAACACAACTAAAGCTTGCTAAAAACTTAAAATTGAATTTCTTCCACGATTTCGTAATATGTAGATACATATACGTAATGAAATATATACATGTACATAACTCTAATTCTTCTTCTTCTTATTATTATTATTATGTAAGAAACAGTTCAAGTCATATTGACCTAACTGAGTCCCCTCCCAGCCCTCTGTGTTTTTGAACATAGGGAGCCGTTACCCTTACATGGTAATATAGGACCAATTTTCCGCAGCATACTTCAATAAAAAGTTTCAGGCCAATTTTATCCACATTAAACGTGGCCGAAACTTTTGTTCATACTTCAGTTCTGGGGCGTTATACGCTGAAAATGATTTTATAGAAGACCTTTATTTTTTATGAGACAGAAATAAAGCCTTTTTTACCTCAGTAAACTTTTCCAAGAAATTTCTGTTCTCCGCGGAAAGAAATGTATTTTTCACAGACATTCTAAAGCAAACTCACACATTAATATTTTAGCTCAGCCCCTAACCAACCCAACTTTAACCGTCTTACAGACCTAAACTACCATAATATTTCTTACATTAGAACTTTCACAAAGTTCAAACGACCCGAAAAATATTTCATTAGCTTGCTCAATGTTATGATTTTGAAGTGCAAAAACATGTTTATACCCTATTTCTGCTTCAGCACTAGAATTAAACTAAATCTTCAGATTACGTGTGAGTCACGTTAGGACTCGCACATAGATTAATTGAACTGTCGCCTGTGATAATTAACAAGTCTATGTTTTCTTAATATTTAATACGAACTCAGTCTCTTATT
>JASANF010014994.1:0-19969 GCA_030248245.1 Trissonchulus sp. WLG1_4
GCCGGTTCGCCGACAGGTCCAGCTCCTCCAGGCGCAGCAGGCCCTGAAACAAACAATACTGTGTTATATTACTAGTACACAAAGCACATCTCTCTACTCTATAGCACCAAATCTATACCTACCAGCAATTTATTGAAGGTACATGTTATGTAGTTTACAGTTGGGAAAAGCAGCTACATTCAGGTTCGAAATAAACTATGTACAATATATATCCGCTGTATCTGATGCACAAAAAGCAGACTGCCGGAGTTGTGATTAATACCCCTTGGATAATTCCGATGCTGTCTAGTAAGTTGTCTTTCTCGACTGTAGTGTAGACTGTACCTGTAGAGCATAGTTTTGCAGGTGCTGTATTTTGTTTCCCTTGAGGCTGAGCTGGCGGAGAGCGGGGGCACTGTGCTGGAGCTGGGCGGGGAGGGCGTGGAGTTGGTTGTAGGCCAGGTGGAGGGCCAGGAGGCGGGGCAGGGGGGGCAAGGCGGCCAGGGCAGCAGACCCCAGCTCGTTCCCCCGCAGGTCCAGCACCTGGGCGTCCGAAGGGAGGGGCGAGGGCAGCACCCTATGGCCCCCCCGGGCGCACCCCACCACCCGCAGCCGCGCCCCCAGCCCCTCCCACCAGCCAAGGCCGCACTGGCAACCCTCAGGGCAACCCCCCTCAGGCACCCAATCATCGTCCGCGAATGTGAAACTCCCGTTCTCAGGGGGGAGGGCCCAGACTTCGGAACTGTTGGGGGCGGGGGCGGATTGGGTCAAAAATATCAGCAAGGGTATCAGTATAAAATACAGAGGTCGCATGATTATTAAAGCTTTGGTATTAAACTCTGAAATAATAGAAAACAAAGACAGTAATTAACAGTAAGCAGGCTTCAAGAAAGAATATCTTATTTTTACAGAATCTTTTCAGATATGAATCCAAAGTAAAAAGTAAAAACTGGGTTACAAAGTTTTCCGCACTGCTCACAAAAGTTACCTAGCTCCATTACAAAAGACTTCTATTAAACCCCATCAAAAAAGTTTGACTCCAAAGCGTTGTATTATTGATATCCCCGTCTGTAGAACTAGTTACAAGGTCTGCCTTATGGGAAAGCTTCAAAATAGACTCTATAGAATGATAAAATACCTTAGTAGTCAATGTTGTATGGAAAATTTATAGCCTCCCCACTACAAGTCTATATTTTATCCTAATTTATTATAATGCTCCAAGTCAAATTATGTATGCAGACCTCCTCTACTTGGTTGATTAGTGTTCCAAACATGAAGTTTTAATGAAGCAATGTGGATGACTTTTCTAGCAGAGCCAAAAGCCGACCAAAAGCTAGCTAACTTGGGTTAAAATTGTCCCTAATATTTGGCCGTCTTATACGTGCTTATAAAAGCGTTGCTTGTCCGTAAGTAAAAATTTTAAGGAATACTAAAGAAAGAGTCTTAGATCTGCAGACCAGAGCTCTATATGGCTGATTTGTACACTTTGTTCCGTAAGCGTGTATTATACATACGTTTGCCCGTAAGCAATTTTTTTGTACTGTTGCCTAAAATTGAGTTCCACGTTTCTTTTGTTGAGAAGCTAAACTGGGAAATGCAAGCTTATGTTGTGGTATTACTTCTGTTCTGACTTGCGGACAATCACCTCACGTATATACCTAGACACGTTAAGGTGGTAGTGACGCCAAAGCAGTTTTGCTCATAGGCTGCAAAATGACAACTTTTTGATTTGAAATTGTACGTTCACTGAGAAACTACTGAAATGCCATATGGTGTCAAAGAAATACTGCCAGACACTAGACACCAATATCTACCAATATTTATAACCAATCACCATTTGTGAGCCAGACATCACACAATAGAGACATAAAAGTTCAAAAAATCAAGCCAGATATTAGATTGGCCAGCTTGTGAAGTACATGTAATGTTTTGATGCAACATTTTTTGCCACAAATAAGAAAAATGAAAAATAAAGCTTCATTTTTCTTTTGATTTCAAAATAAGTGTCTAAATTTTTTACAATTTATCATTATTGCTGTGAGTACCTTACAGGTTACGCACAGTTTCACAGTTCAAACAGGCATTGCTCCACAACGACTCAAGCAATTTGCACCAAATTTTGTGTGCATAAACTAGAGTGCTTTTACTTTGTGTAAAAAATCTAAACAAAAAGTTTTTTAATTGTGACGAAATTATCGAATGTGAATAGGTTTTCAAAACGTCATTTTTCCGACTTTGCGACTTCACTGCTAACTGTATGCTGCATCAATTTTTCTGAAACTTGGCAAGAATATTTGCCTTAAAACATATTTTTAGAATATATAAAGAACAGTGACCTATCTTTCACTGAAAAAGTTTTATAGTCGCGCAAAATCGACTGCTTTCGCGACACTACCCCCTTAAACCGGGAACATGAGAGAAGTCTATGTCGCGTATTTAAGTAGTTGTAAATTACAAATGTTGTTCTAGGCTACGTGGGGTAAAGACTATGAAACACGAATAGTATCAGAGCAAACCCGCACTAGACTAATTTAGAAATGTTAGCCGCGGCTTAGACATTAATCTTTTCTTCAAAGCTTTTTTCCTTTAAAAGTCTCAGAAAGTCCCGACCGCTTAAGCTCTAGTGTAAATACAGTTCCTAGTAAATAAGATACAGTAAGTGAAAGTACAAATAGCTAGCACCGCAGAAATTTTGCAGTTTTGTACTTTTGCACGAAATACACTCTTACAAGCCTAAAGTGCACTCAAAAGTTGAAGTTTCTTCAAAAGGCACACAATTTGAACAGGTTTCTATGCGTATATTTAACTAGAGAAAAAATTACTTCTGAATAAACAAAGTATTGTAAAAATTCGAAAATTGGGTATATTTTTCTCGCTAGCAACTGTAAATTATAGCTTTCTTTTGCTCTACCACCCTACATTATGTGCAGTTAGAAATTTAGAATAAATTTTTAAATTTATTGAATATCACTAAGGATTTTTTATGTAACTAATATTGCACGAAAAATAGACTAAATCTCAATGTTGTTAGCTATTGGAAATAAGAACGAAGATTTGAGCCAATCAGAACATTTCTCGACGACAAGTTTTGAGCTTGGTTGATAAAAAATGACCCAACTTTGTCAAAAACTGCAATAAAAACCAATTTGCCATAAGAAAATTTTACAAAACTACATATGATCTTAAATGTTTTTTCACGACTTAACCTGTAAACGCAAATTTTACGCCTTTTACGCTGAAGTGAAAAAATTCAAGGTTAACGTAAAATTTTCGAAATAAAATGAACTGAGCCTTAATTTGAGCAGAAAAGAAAATTTCAACCCAAAATTGCAATAATAGATTTTGGCAGTTTTGTACGAAAAAACAACTTTAAACTCACATTTCAAATTTGTTAGATAATGTGTCAGTTTTTTGCTAAATTTTTAACAACTTTTTGCTTGTTTAATAAACTAGAAACTAATTTTTGCAAAGGGGAGGTAATTTTTGGGTAAAAACGCTGAAAACTAGAATTTTCACTAAAAAATTTAACAAGCAAATTTAATTGAGTATTCAGTCTGAAATTCCTATCATGCCAGTAAATTTTAATTAAAGGTGTAAAATGTGTTCACATTTGATGTTTTCCCTAAATTTTCTCACCACTTTAGTAGCTTTTGTTCAACAAATTGAGCGTGTAATAGGAAAGAGCAGCTGTTTTAGGAATCGTGGGAAAAATATTCTCCAAATGTTATCCAAATTAATGTCCCTGTGAAGCAATTCTAGGCTAACACAGCTAAATGGTTCATTTTGGGTTAAATTTCTAATTGTCCGTAAGCCAGCGCAGAAAACTATTAGATAAGGTACTAAAGTCTGACCAAAAAGTGCTGGACCCTGAGACAAGAAACACGCGATTTCATTACGAAAAGAACAAATTGCAGGCATCAAGAGTACAGCGAGTAGTCACAAAAAGCACGCCACCTGTCTTATGTGAGGGATCAGCAATTATTATACTGATCAAAATTTAGTTGTTATCTATAAATTTTGCAAATGATAGTTGCGTAAAAATTGAACATACGGATCGCTAGGCCAAAAATTAGGAGCAACACGTTAAGTTTGACGTGAACGCAAGAATGTAATGTTGCAAACGGTAAGGTTAAAGGTACGGTCTGAACGTTGAATGAAACTATAGAAAAACTATCAACCAATCAGAATTCAGCAACAGTTTAATGCAGGAACAGCCAATTGCACGTAGGAGAAGAAGTCACATGACTGCAAGACACCAATCATTGGAAGTCTTAGTTGTGAAGTTGGCCAAGATTTACTAGATGTGCAAGACGTTCAAAGTTAATTCACAAATTTGGTTTCTGTAGTAAAAACTAAAATGCACCCAAAATTACTACAGAAATATATATGACCGGAATTTATTCAAATTTTGCTCAAATCGTAGAAAATAAGAATTAAGTCAATCTAAAAAGGCACACATGATCCCAACCAGGTATAAACCCAATACTGAGACCAAAATGCAGCAGTCAAGATTACGTCCAAAGCAAAACGACATCTAATAATCATCTACCTTTCATAGTAACCACCCAAGCCGTAATGAAAATTAAAGCCTGTCCCGCAATTGAGGTACAAAGAGTGCCGCCTATGTCTGAGTTATGCAATGGAAGTCTCGGCGTGCCCTAATAAGGTTACCGACGCGACAGGTTATTGTACGACGCTTGGGCGGGTGTTTTGATATAAGAGATTGCGTGGTCTTTGATTGGCTTCGGTTGGCATAATTGACTTGCACTTGACAGAGCACAGACACGAAGGCTGACTTCCTTATATACCTGTCCGCAAGGTCGTCCGTTTGTCCGTAAGGTTGTCCGTAAGCATAGTTTTTGACCTTTGACGCTACTTTATTAAAGGCACATTTACACAAAAGCTGACTTCTGTTACGGATGTAGTATGTATGTACCTATAACCTATACTTGTCCGTATCCGTAAGGTTGTCCGTTTGTCCGTAATCATATGTAGATTTTGAGCGAATGTTGGTTTTAACTTCGGTAGTTGGCCTCACTTTAATGTAAGCACATACACGAAGGCTGACTTCCTTATATACTTGTCCGTAAGGTTGCCCGTTTGTCCGTAAGCGTTTTGACCAACTGCTTAACTACTGTGAACAGGCATGTAAATAAGTTTACACTTTTTTGGCGATTACTGTAGGGATGTCTTTTGGCGATTACTGTAGGGATGTCACTGATTTAAACTACCATACTGTGCGCAAAACTTTAGTTTACGCTACAAATGATAATTTTGCTACTCACTAGGGAACCTTACAGAAAGTTTTCAATTTTCATGGTAGTTTTTTTACAGTTTGACGTACCTAAACTTGATTGATTTACGATTCTACTAACAGTTTTATAGTGCGATAAAATTGTCCTGTTGAAAGCGAGAACGTGAAAAAGTTTTAAGTTGAAATCTAGAGGTTTTTTGAAAATTGTGTTTTAGCGGTTAGAATTTTTTACTGCGAAAGTTTGCATTTTTTTCAATGATTGCGCACTTTTTAGGCATTTTTCATGTCTCCAGTGGGAGTTCAGAAGGTTGAAACTTTTTTAACAACGAGAATAACGGTAAAATTAGATTTGATGATAATTCGGTTAGTCGATTGTCATAAATGAGAACAGATGTTGTGAAACATCAATATATTCTTATATGTCAGTTTCCAATAGGACAAGAAAGTAAAATAAAATAGATAAGAAGAGAAAGAAGAGAAAGAATTCAGAACTAGAAAACTAGGAAATATATAACTGCATAAGTTACATTCAGTCTATTTTTCGTCTGAAAAGTGATCTATTTTAATCTTAATTATATGTAAGACTTACATATAATTATAGACATCTTAATTCCTGTTCATCAGCTTGTATTTCTGCCTAGTAGAAAATAAAGCCTTAAAAATCAAATATATGTGTATGAACAATTTCGCCTCGAAACAATCGTCAAAAACACAACTATAAACCATAAGCACATTTAAATAAACAATAAAACTAAAATAAACAAACTAGTGTTTGTTAATGGTGCTTTGGAGTTGAGTTGCTGCTACAAAAAACGACAGTAAACAGACGAAAATAAATTTTAAAGTTACTTCGAAAAATAAATAATGTTTTTTATCTCAGAGTATTTACGTTGTCCCAGAAAATAGACGGTTAACCAACTTTGATGCAGTACTGCTAACTTGTACTTAAATCCTTGTTCATTGTGCTTGTGTGTCTTGAAGACAAGACAAAATCTTGCTACAAGTTCATATAAAAAAATGATTGTTTATATATTTGAGCTTAGTTCTTGTACTTGCGTCAGTGAGTGTTCGTTACTTTCTCAACGAGTAAAAAACCTGGTCACTGACTGAATTACTGAATATTACCTACTATATATCACTGTAACTTACTGAATGCTTTGCCGCAGATTGGGCTTGTTGCACATACGAACTGGAATTAACTCACTACTTTTTCATATATTTTTGTCAAATACACATCGTAACAAGATCAAAGAAAATTTGGGTAATTTCAAATGAAAACGCCATCCTACAGAATTAATAATATAGTTTGGCTTTGGATCTAAAAGCTCAACTCTGTAATTTTCCGGTCCGCTTGGCATTTTCAGTTCACAGTAGTAGATCAATAATTGATCTATAATTAAGTATTCCGACTGAATTAAAACAGTGGGCAAACTTTGTCTTAATAATCTCACAAACCGTCAGTGCTAATCCGGTAATTCTAGGCTTTTGTGGTCGGGATTAAAAAGAAATAACAGGCACTCAAGGGGGGGTTAAGATATAGAGACATTTAGAGGGTTTGATTTTAAAATATATGTACTTTTTCTGTCAAACTTTCCCGGAAAACTTTAAAACTTAAAGGCATTCACTATTTTACTAAAAAATTCGGTTGAATCTTTTGGATTTAGTTACATAAGAAATGTATATAAGTCCTATTCTGAATAACGATAGCGATAGTCCAAAGGGTACGTAATAAACAGCCACAATTTAGATCAACAAATATCGATAGTACAATGAGGGATTAAGAACAAAAGCCGGATTAGCCGGCGGATTAAGTCTCCAATAACAAAAATGACCAGATGGGCTTGTTCCCAGGAAAGAAGTTGTCTAATCGAATTACTCGGATTATGATCATTTACGCTTGACTTGTGATAATATGACGGTGAACTTGATGTAATGGACAGGATTAGCTTAAGTAGACTAGAAGGATTACGTATATGATCAGGGGTTGAAGTAGCTTTAGTAGATTTAATAGTGGATATAATAGATTAGAGCAGTTTAATAAATTATATTAATTAATAAATTAAATTAATTTAACATATCTCTAATGTACATACGCAGTCTGTATTGTACATAGTTGTAGTCGTATGTTTAGGGTGTGTCTACTGAAACCTATTATCGATAAATAATGCCCAAGAATCAAAGTAAATAACTCAGGGTTTCTAAATATCTACCCTGAAACATTAGACAGCTGGGTTTCGTGTCAAGTGAGTGAAACGTTGACCATTAAAGCTTAATTATCGACAATGTTTATCAGGAGACACGCACATGGGAGGTGAAAAAGTTTGGACTGAAAAAGTTTCGTTTTCTCAAAATCCAATCACGCAAAATAGTCGGTTGCCATCCAAGATAAATCAGCTTAAAGCTGGACCAGAAAACTGATAAAAAACACGACCCATCTATTTGAGTTGGTCTAGGCGTAGGCTTAGGCTTGACTGCGTCAAAAATGAGTCAAACCGGAGAGCCTTATTAAGCCAAAAAACCGATCAATACCAAACCAAAACTCTCGAGGGAAAATTTTGGTGCCATAATGACTGGAAAACTCGCTAAAACCAGTCTGCGTTTGGCCAAAAGTATCTGACTGTCTTCAGTCTGGTAATACCAAGAGTACATAATAGTGTCTCACTCTTATAGAAGAAGAGAAATATATTCAAAATTGAAAAGAAGAAAAGCGACGCTGGCTTCTGTGTTTTTAATTCAGCCAACTAACTCTCATGGCTGGAACAGAGACAGATGAGCCACAGGCAAAAGCCTCTTGCGCTGAATTTCCGAATAAATTAAACTCTTTCCTGCCAGAAACTCTAGCCTAGGCTGAGGTAGGGACTGGCTAGGTTAATGAGATAGTCAGCACTGGGACACAGTTTATAAGCGAGTGGCTTTCGCCTAGTATGATAATTGGTTTTTGATGCTTTTTTTTACCGTGAAAAAATTAAGAATCAAACCTGTCATTGGTTAAATTTAAAATGGTAATTCTTCCGTATACGCACACCCTGCACTGAGTGAGAGTGAGTGAGTATGCACCATCTTTTGTATAGGAACACCCACTTTAAACTCAGGCTCACTCAGTGCAGGGTGTGCGTATACGGAAGAATTACCCTTAAAATAAGCACTAAATTATAAAACAGAAACAGAACAACTTTTGGACAGCTGCTCTGAAATTTTTCTAGATTGTTTCACAAATTCAGTAATTTTTTAAGTATAAGCTGCAGTTGACCTCTCTGTTGACCGGGTGAAAAAGTTTTTAATAGTGACTTGGTGGCTGGTGCACAGATTCACCCCATTCTGGTTTCAAGTCATACCAATCTACGAGTGTAAGCGCCAATATAACCTAGGGTATTTCTATTTCAGCGTAAACCAATCTTAAGTAGGTAGGTCTGTAGTAGGTACAAAGTATAATGTACATACGTTAGAAGACGTAATGTATACGTACAGTATAATATGATATAGTATATGTAGTTCAGTAGGTATGTACACTATGTCCACAGCGTTCTTTGACCCAAAACTTAACAAAATAGGCTTAACGTCAACCTAAAACCTAAAGCTCATTCATACCTGTTGCATATCCTCGGTAATAGGTATTTGAACAGTTGCAGTACGTACAAACAATTTCGTATGAGTGACGCATATGTACGAACTCTGACCGAAACCTGTCCATGTAATGTTTCATTGTATTGTCATATATAATACCTCTCAAAGTTCAACGCATCCTTAAGCGGTGGAGAGACCGTACACCCAACCGAACTTGCAATCCCTATTTAAAGGAAAACAAAGCGACTCTACTGAGCACAAAGTAGCTTTCATTGAAATCAGTGAACCGATTCAAAATCATCTAATTAGGATCAACTATTAATTTTAACGCTTCGATAATTAATCATAAATGTCGCCTACTGAGTTTCTAGTTAATTTCGGCTGCCTAACAAATACCGTACAGAGTTTTATCTACCATTTTAATACCCTACAATTATGCGGGTTTAAATACCCTCAGATTTAGGTCTCGTATATTTTGAGGGAAAACGGTCCTTTTGTAATGCCAATACTGAAAGAGCAGAAATGCATGAAATTGTCGTACAAAAAGCAATTAGTTGTAAACGCTGAAATAAGGATCAATTCTGCTATTCGGCCTGACTAATTTCGATACCATAACCGATTTTATGGTTCAGAAGAAAATAAAAACTTTATGATTGGTTTACTAGGTAGGTAGAATTTTAACTGGTAGCGTGCGGCAAAGACAATATTTTCTTAGGCATTATCCGTATTAAACGCATAGTTTAGTTTTCGCTAGACAAAAACATGAAATATATAAAAAACAGAAAAAGAAAAAAAGAGGTATAAACTTATTCTTCTTTCAGAATCAGGTTTGTCAGCAAAATCCAAGAGAGGCTGAATCAAGCTTTTTTCAGAAAAGGCCTCGGAAGTAAAACTTTATTTCTTATTTCTTATTTCTTCTTAGTGGAAACCGATTTTAAGACATAGGTATTTTTTTAGACATACATATTGTAAGTCTTTCTTAGAAAGTAGAGAGTTCTCTAGACACTATGTATACTGACTTCCTAGTAAGACTTTATTGGTCTGTAAGCCGTTGCTAATGTCTCAGAAAGTCGGGCCCATCCCATCGTAAACATCGCTGAATGATGCCTGAGGGAATTTTGATGAATTAATCAGCCAACCAAACCAAAATTTGCATTCACTTGGAAGCCAGACAAACTTTGTAATTTGCGTAATGAACTACATAAAATTCCGTTCGAAGGGCGGTTGCTTGTTTCCTGATAAAGTTCATAATGGACAGTGGTCTGTTTTGAAGGAAATATATACATTTGGATATGATAGTGTTATATTCAATTTCGACTGGAACAGTGATTTAAGAGTAGGAATAGCTAGAGTGTGATACATGGGCAAGTGCTGTAAAAAATGGTATTTATAGCTAAAGATGACATTTTTGTACATATACCCGAATGGAGTTCGTTTCTTTTTTTGATGAAACTTACGCTGTCAAATACAATGTGTGGCACACTATAAAGGAGCTAAATGTACATACATATATAGTTTATATATAAACAAAAACTAGAACCATAAAAGCAAAGGCACATAAGACTTATCAAACTTCAAAGTTTCATCAGAAGTTTGGTCAAATGGAGTTTCCTAAAACCCGTTATCACCCTAAGCTCATTTACATATAAGCTGAACAAGCTAAACTCTCACGGGGGCACTTCAAAATTGTAGCTTCTTCAATATTTGCCAGCCAATCAGTGCTTATCACTCACTAATGTGCTTTTCCGGCCTAAGCTTAAATGGAGGTTTGAGCTAGATCCCTCGAAAGTGGTCTAGAAACTTTTTCTTTAATGCGCTCTGATTAGAAGTTTTTGTTGGTACTTCATGTTTGAACTTGAAGAAGGTCTTGGTCTGAGTTGGTTTGTATGCCTTGTGAGCATTACGACGCTGATTTAGTATCGCTAGCGCAACTTTTGTTGAACGCTATACGTTGCGCCTCAACATAATTATATGTTGCGCCCCTTATTAGGCAACATTTTGCGGTTTTTTGCCATAACTACATTATTTGTCGTTCAAGTACTACATTCTTTGCACATGTGCAAAGGTTCTACATAATTGATTCATCGAAATCAAGGGCGACCTTTCATTTCACTAGTATTTCTACTAATTAAACATTAATTATGCAAAGTAATCATCAAATAAAAGCAAAGCAAATACAGTCTAATTCAAAATCTACCCGTCTAAACACAGGTATTAAATTAAGTAGAACAGTCTATTGTGAGCTACAAGGTACATACTTCAGCTTATACCCTAGAAAATTAAGCAAATAACGCACACAAAGGTATTTGGTATTCATATTTGCTGAGAAATTTCGGACACGCTAAGCTAGTTCAGTACTAACTCCTTATAAGGGTCAAGGGTGACCTATGACCTTACTTCAGTAAACACACGAGACGAACCGACACTGGGTATTAAACCGTTCTTGAGCAAATCTATAATCCCTTGATTTTGAACGAATAAGTGACCTTTGAACCCAAGCTTAGCCAATTTCTGATGATTCGCACTTAGGGAGCCGCTAAAACATAATCCGACTTCCAAGTTGGACCGAAACTCTGTTTTGAGGAACCGATTAGAATCTTTTAATTTGACGTTGTCTTTGATGATTAATGATATTCAGAATTAATTGGGCGAATTGTAATGTTGGGGCAAAAGTTTTTAGGCTAAAGAGATTGAAAAAACTTTAAATTTTGGATATTGATTGCTGATAATGTCGAAAGAGAGTGACGAAATAATAATTAGTTAGGGTTGATAAAATTCTAATGTCGATTTTCATTTTAATTACGTACGTTTTCATGCAATAGTTCTGACTTTCTACAAAAAGTAGGTAAGTAAATTTGTGTACCATTCCTGGCACTAATTTAGTCCTTGTCGGGCCGGCGAACTTAATTACAAATATTTATTACCGTAAAAACTGTACAAAAATATCATTGAAAATCCTGTGAAAAAATTCATAAGAAAACAAAAACCATTGGTTCCGGTTTTGCTGATAGTGTTACTTTCAAGTAATTCTGACAGTTCAACGGTAATACACTGCATTTCTGCTTTTCAGTAAAAAGTAAAAAGTACGTCTGTGTGAACCGGGCCTTACCGTAAACTCAGCATACTACAAATAAGTAAAATTTTAGAATATATGTATAGCTATTGCGTGAGGGTATAAATTTAAACATTGTGTGGCATGAAAGCGAAGTCTGGTGAAAAATAAATTATAGATTAATCTACAAAAGATAAGTCAGACGAAATAAACTTAATCTCTAACATCCTAATTGGTTCATGCTGTACCATTGCACTGTATTTTGATTGGCTATTTCTAAGCAGTATTTGAGCTTTAAAATAGCATACTGGCACAATGAAAAAAATCGCAATCGGTATAAAAAAAGCCAAAAATGTGCTCAATTCACCAATTATGTCTAACCCACGACTATAATTGTCAAGGTTCGAATCCTACTTAATAGTTTTACTTTTTTTCTCATAAAACTACCACTGATGCTAAGCAAAAGCGGCCGACTTTGAAATTTGAATGAGTGACGTCTGCGTAATCAAGTCTTAATTTAACCAATAATTACTACTTAAAATCTGTTACGCCATTTTCTACCTAATATCTTGACCTGGACTGTTGCATTTAAATTTGCGCATTCGGGGTCAAGTTTTAACGCTTGGTTAGGTCAGTGAAATTTGCTAGTAGGGTCTCGCATTGCCTTATGTAAAGAATTAATCAATTTGAACACAAAATTCTAAACAACACTGTGAATTTTCCCAAAATTGGACCGTTTTCTCACGATTTTCACTCATATACCAGCTGCCGTTTGGATCTCGTAATCTGAACTACACACGTGCAACTACAATTTTACGCTGCTCATCTCTCATTCTATTACAGTAAACGTTGTTGTAATGTTAGATGTAATAGGGGGTTACTGTAGAAAATTTTTGTTGTAATTTGTTCGATATTTTACCAATATGTAAATCTTTTTGTTGGCTAGTTTATAGATTTTTAATATGTATAATACAAGTTATAATATTTGTAAAATAGGTATGCGGCACCCTCCAGTAACATAATATGCGACAAATTTTTACCAAAAATGGTTCGACAATTATTAGATTGATATCTACAAAGTATATACTTAATTATTTGACAAGTTTTTAGTAGACACCGTCAATTTCACAAAAACCTCACTTCCGCTCTAGAAAAACCGTTAAAAAGTAAACTTGATGGTGAATAAATCAGCAAAAAACCCAAAAATGTATTTTTTATCAAAGTCCCCTCCGACACTTCTTACAAAAGCCTTACTTAAACAATTCACCATCTGCTACTCTGAAAATAAACTGAACTGAGAATGGTTTCTCACGGTACTTTCGGAGGACTACTTTTAGGCCCCGCCTACTGCCTCAAATTTAGCCAATCAGAATCAAGCGACGATTTGAATTTAGGTTTGTCTAATTTTAGACATTTATTTCACAAATTGTCCACACGAGTTTCGGTCGGTTTTCTGAATTTATCTTCTCTATTTTCATCATGATTTCTCAGACTTTTAATTTCTGTTCCCGGTGCTTGGCTTTTTCCAGTAAGTTTATTAATTAATTAATATTAAATTAAATTATTTATTAAAGCCTGATTTATAATTGCTTGTTTTAACATTTATCGTGCAAAGAAAATTAAATCCATAACAAAGTTCAATAAAGTCAAGGTAAATTTTAAATTCATGTTTAATTTAATTTACCGCCTGGTTGGTTTTTAACTTTAAACCGGAAAATAACAAATTTTAGAATTCCAATGGGCATTAAGTAAATCTCTAACTATTCGATGGAACGTGAACCGAGTGAAATAAAATGTAAATAACCTATGAATTCTAATTGAAAATTACATAACGAATACCTGACCAGTAGTAACCTCGTTTTAAAATTTCAAGTACCATTACATAAAAGTCAAAATAAAATTGATTTTCAGAAAATTTCTAAATTCAAAACTTCAATTATATTCGACCATAAAACTCAAACATTAAATTTCAGTTCAGAATGCAGCCTATTAAATTAATTATTTAAATTGAAATAAAATGGTTAATTATTTAAAATTCCAGGGTAACCTTAGGGTGGTACCAAATTCAGCAAGATTTATAACCCTTCAACTTTATCTGATTAATTATTCAGGTTTTCTTTGATAAATTTTTCAACATACAGATTTTGAAACTGGATATATACATACGTACGCATAGTCATTAAACAGTAACCAAACTTGTAGTTTGTTAATAATTATTTGTTTATTTATTTAGTTATATTTAATTATTTAATTGGTCATATTTATTTATTTATGTATATTTTTATTTTCAGGAATGGCTGTGATTTCCCTATTCCTGTTTTCCCTTCCTCTAACCCTCGCCCAGGAAACCAAGCTCACTCCCGCCTCCTCCTATTGGTCAGTTCCACAGGCAAATTCGTCCAATCAAATGGGCCCCTCCGATGATTGGGTGCCTGAGGGTGGTTGCCCTGAGGGTTGCCAGTGCGGGCTGGGGTGGTGGGAGGGGCTGGGGGCGCGGCTGCGGGTGGTGGGGTGCGCCCGTGGGGGCCATAGGGTGCTGCCCTCGCCCCTCCCTTCGGACGCCCAGGTGCTGGACCTGCGGGGGAACGAGCTGGGGTCTGCTGCCCTGGCCGCCCTGCCCCCCCTGCCCCGCCTCCTGGCCCTCCACCTGGCCTACAACCAACTCCACGCCCTCCCCGCCCAGCTCCAGCACAGTGCCCCCGCTCTCCGCCAGCTCAGCCTCAAGGGAAACAAAATACAGCACCTGCAAAACTATGCTCTACAGGTACAGTCTACACTACAGTCGAGAAAGACAACTTACTAGACAGCATCGGAATTATCCAAGGGGTATTAATCACAACTCCGGCAGTCTGCTTTTTGTGCATCAGATACAGCGGATATTAGTTTATTTCGAACCTGAATGTAGCTGCTTTTCCCAACTGTAAACTACATAACATGTACCTTCAATAAATTGCTGGTAGGTATAGGTTTGGTGCTATAGAGTAGAGAGATGTGCTTTGTGTACTAGTAATAACACAGTATTGTTTGTTTCAGGGGCTGCTGCGCCTGGAGGAGCTGGACCTGTCGGCGAACCGGCTGAGCGTGCTGGGCTCGAGTGCGTTCGCGGGCCTGGGCTCGCTGGAGCGCCTGTGGCTGTCGGGCAACCGGCTGTCCCTGCTGCAGCCGAGCTGGTGGTCCCCCCTGCGTGCCCTGCGCGAGCTGCGCTTGGACGCCAACCGTCTGCGCCACCTGCCCCCCTCCGCCTTCCGCCCCCTGCGCTCGCTGCGTCTGCTGGACCTGTCGGACAACGGTCTTGTCCGCCTGGCGCCCTCCGCCCTGGCCGGCCCCCTCTCCCTGCACGCCCTGCACCTGGCCCGCAACGCGCTCCCCCTGGTGCCCTCTGCCGCCCTCGCCCCCCTCAAACACTCCCTGGCCACGCTCTCCCTCTCCCACAACCCCCTACACTCCCTCCTGCCCCACGACCTGCAACGACTGCCCCATCTGCGCGAGCTCAGTCTCACCACCCTGCCCCGGCTCCGCGCCCTCCACCCCCGGGCCCTCTCCCAGCTGCCCTCCCTGCGCCTGCTCGCTCTGCACGACAACCCCCAGCTGGCCTTCCTCCACCCTCACGCCTTCCACCAGGCCCCCCGTCTCTCCCACCTCCTCCTGCACAACAACAATCTCACCACCCTCCACAAACAAACCCTCCGGGCCCTCCCCAGCCTCCAGGAGATCACCTTCTACGGCAACCCGCTCGCCTGCGACTGCAACGCCCACTGGCTCCGGGAGGCCATTGTCCGGCCAGGCCAGACCGCCTTCCCTCACTTCCGCGAGGCCGAGCGCATGGTCTGTGACGCCCCAGCCGACCTCCGCTTCAAACTCGTCGCCTCCCTTGGCCCCCAGGAGATTCCCCTCACCTGTCCGCCCCGCATCATACCCACTGACTCGGCCAACATCACCGTAGACGCCGGGCAAGACATCAAACTCAGTTGCTGGGTCGTGGGTGTTCCGGAACCCCGGATCCGCTGGACCCTACCCGACGGCTCATCTCCTGAAGCTGACGCTCTTTCGGCTGACGCCAGCATTTTGACACTTACCGGGGTCTCTCAGGCTGACTCTGGCCTTTACGCCTGCACCGCTGATAACGGGCTTGACTCTGCGACCCAGCAAATTATTCGCCTAACTGTGACCGGTCCCAAAGTTCAAATCCACCTGGACTCAGACCGCGTGGGTCCTACCTGGGCCGCTCTGACTTGGACCCACCTTTCACGGTCAACCGGCCCGATGCAGGTTTTATACCGACCTCTTGACCTTTTGGCCACTCCTTCCCGTCACCGCTACGCTACCACTTTGTCTCCGATGGTATCACGCTACACGCTTCACGGTCTGACGCCAGGGCAACAATATGAAGCTTGTCTTGGCTTCAAAGATGCGCAGCAAATTTATCTGCACCTATCCTGCATTCGCTTCAAAACCCAGATCCCCATGCATTACCCGCTAAGCCATTTTCATTCTAGTTTGACCCCCCAGAAAGTCAATCTTGCTGTTGGTGTCTGCTTGGCTGTTTTGGCTGCCCTTTTGGGTTTAATCTGCTTAGCCGTCTTAATCCTGAAAGGACATTCTAGATATTTCAGCGAGCCACAACTGAATCGCAGTGACTACGACAGTTTGCGTGATTTAGAGTCGGTTTCCGATATGCCTTGGACCCCGACAGAAAAACTGTCCTACGCTGAACTTGGTTCGAACTCTAAGGTCAAATCTGCTGTTCAGATGACCAATGAAGCTAATCGGCTGGAGAAACTTTTACCCGGAGATATTGTGTGAGCCTGAACTTTGACCTCGAATTTGAGTCCGTGAATGGCTCAAATTGATTCTAATTTGCATAACTGGTTCATTCGGGTTCAGGCTTAGATGATGATACAATCCCAGCATAACCAAATGACAATTTCAAAGTGTGTCTGGCGTATGACTTTTCCGCAAACCAGTGCAAAGAACTGAACTTAACAGTTTTTGTATTTTTTTGCAGTTTTGACTTTTTGCCATGAATTCATGTGCCATTGTTTTGCTGTATCTATTATGTTTTTGTTACTGTTTGTTTTTGTAGTTTAGCTTAACGAATATTAATTAATTCACCTACTGTGTAAATTGTTTTATAAATTAATTAATTTGCCATTACGGGTCGTAAGGACTTAGAATTGTAATTTTGCGAAAATCCATTAATTTCTCGTTTCGTTCTGTACTTTTTTCTTTGTTTGTTTTATCTAATTTTTGTAAGTCATTGTTTTTTGAGATCTGAGCATCTGGTGCAACGTATGTGCAAATTTTTATGGCCAACGATTAAAACATACTTCCCCATACAAGTTTGTCTTTGTTTTTAATAAGTTTAGTCAAGTTATATGTAGAACTTTAAATAAAACTGTGCGCCATTTTAGAATAGCCTTCATTTGGCAGCTGGCGCTCGGTTAATGACTCAAGGACACAGGGACAAGGTTTGTCCAGCTGCCGCGAAGAATTGATACAGTCATCTCGGCTTATTTTTAACAAACAAACAGTGGACTGCACCAAATCGGTTTAACTTAAGTTTGAGCTTGAGCTAAACTCCAGTTAAATCGATTTGGTAGAATCCCAGCTAAATCGCAGTTAAACCTCAGTTTTCAACTAAATCTTAAGCGCCAACTGTGCTAATCTTCACTGGTGCAGCGGACTTAAACCGATTTAAGGAATTTAAGCCTGAGCTAAATCGGTTTAAGCTAATCGTCAGTTAATTCGATTTGGTGCAGTCAGCCGAATACGACCTTTAAAAGTTGGCTTTGGAATTTGGAAAAGCAGTTTTCTTGAAATCGCTTACGGACAAAACGATGGCTATAAAGTAAAAGAAGCGAGTATGAACGGGGCTTTACGGTCTTATATGAAAAATGAAATTAGATCTACTTATGTCTAGAAGGTTAGATTTAGGATTGTTTTGCCACAGACGCAGCGTAGTAAAGAATTAAATACGGTTGCTGCGCTGTGGCTGAAATTCAGCTTATTTTTAAACATAGGCTATGTATACCAAGTGTCTTGGATTCACCTGACACCTTTAACCCTTTTCTTCATGAATAAGCGGAAAACTTCTGCGGATTTGGCATCAGAGATGCACGGGAGCAATCGGCGAAGGAGGTTGCCCGTCTACCGGCGGAGAGGGGGGTGGTCCTGTTTTGGATTGACTTCCGGCAAAAAACGAAATAATTTCGCACTTTTTCGATGTTCGACCCATGGCCGCGGTTCTATTCAGCGCTTGGCTGGAATTAGATTCAAAGCCCGATTCATTACTTGTCCTTAAGGACAGAGGGACAAGGACAAAGTCAAATTGTGTTCAGCTGCTGTGAGAAAGTG
Source organism: Trissonchulus sp. WLG1_4 (assembly GCA_030248245.1). Taxonomy (NCBI): domain Eukaryota; kingdom Metazoa; phylum Nematoda; class Enoplea; order Enoplida; family Ironidae; genus Trissonchulus; species Trissonchulus sp. WLG1_4. The sequence continues at coordinate 18,204 of JASANF010014994.1, forward strand.
AAAGAAACGTGTGGGCTATTTTTTTGTTTGGACATCGTCTCTACTATATACATGTTTTCATGCACAAAATCAGCTTATATATTTGGCTAGGTTCTTGCCTTGCACTTGTTTAAGAACAAATCGATAGAGACAAGGATATTTTCGACGACTATGAACAGGCCTTATGACGAATAAGCGCTAAACTGAAAATGCTAAATTTGATAAAACCAAAATCAGTCAACCACAGATTTGAGGCATTGTGTTGCGATCAGATCAATGTACCTACCACCCCCTTGACGCGAGTCCGTTCGGACCCACCACAACCGTCGTACCCCTCGGTGAACTGATTTTCAACATTGGTGACAGCTTGGTTTCGCCAATGCAGACTGTCCGATTTACGCTCTTCCACCAAAAGCTTTCACTTCTCAGAATTTCCGCCGCAGACTGCGAAACATTGGCAAATAGCGACATCCAATGTCATGATGGCTGCAGAAATATGATGTTGTTGGCTTAGGGCCTATACCTCTACCGGATTAAACGGATTGGACTTATTTTAGTCCGCGGTTTAGTAATAGCAAATCGGATTGAACGGACTAAACCAGTTAAAATAAGTCAACGGCTTAATTTTAGTTTACTACTACTGGGCTAAACGGATTCAACATGCACGCTTTACATTAGCGTGAATAGTTAAGTCTGTTTAGTCCGATTAAAAAGCAGCGCGCTAAAAGTTTAGTCCGTTTAATCTAGGTATTGGAATGGCATTTTTAAGCCTAATTTTTTAACCGTTTAGTCCGATTAAAATTAACCGTTCTTTAACCCGGTAACAGAATGGGCCCTTAGACCATAGTGCACCAGTTTAAGATCTAAGCTAGTGGTGCCGCCAGGAGCTTCGTCCAGCTGCTTTGACGTTCAGCAGCAGCTTCGCGTCCTAACTGCGGCTGCAGGTCTTTTCCGTGGGATCACCCAGCTTGCAGAGGATGTCACAAACGATGGATTGGTGGCTGTGAATGTGGCCGGCAGAAACTTTAATATCAAAATGACAGTTACCTGCGGGCATGGCTGGCAATGATGGGCAACTGGTCCCAGACTTTCCGGGTTAGTGACGGTTACCTGGCTGACTTTAGTAACGAAATGGCACAAAAATTCATACTTTTGGCGATGATTTCCTTTTTCTGGCTTGCCCTTGACAGCCTGGGGACAAACCTACAATTGTTATAAGTGCTTGCATCCATTACATATATATGCTAGGCTGTTTGTTTACTGACGCGAAAATTTCACAATCAATTGTGTATTTTTTGAGAATTTAGTTTTATTTCCGACAAATGTTCTAACACCGGATTGAACCAACAAACAGCTCAAAAATAGAAATAGCTCGAGAATAGCTCAGGAATAAAATACCTACATTTTCATTGCACAATATGTATTTAAGCTAGAATAGTTTTTCTCGAAGTTAGAATAGCTTCAAGAACAGTTATGAAATAAATAAAGAATAAACATTATTGCACTTACCAAGGTTCAAAAATAGTTTTTCTCAGCTAATCTCCTGTAATGTGCCAAGTTACTTGTGAGTCTGAGCCAAGGAATAGCTGAAGAGTAACCCTTTGAGCTTTTAGAAAAAATTACCGATTCCCTTTTTATTTTAACATTCATGTTTATTTAGCTTATATACAAGTCTAGTCTTCTAAGTTTCAATTCTGACCAGATGGACAGCATGAAGTCATATAATATTGATGGACTTTTTCCATGTGAATTTTCGTGAAGCGACTTCATCTTATGCAATATCGCGA
>JASANF010014996.1:0-17613 GCA_030248245.1 Trissonchulus sp. WLG1_4
CTCTACAGTCATTTTACAGTCATGTTACGTAATGGCGTGACAAATAATTTAAGCCTAGGTACCAACACCTAAGTAATAAAATGTTGACCGGTTACACATCTATGCATAAGTACATTATGCTACATTTACTTGTTTAATAGGCTGTCTGATGTACGTTCCTACCTTGTGTTTTAATTTTTCTGTCAGAAAAAATTTAGATATATATATATATATATATATATATATATATATATATATATATATATATATATATATATATATATATATATATATATATATATATATATATATATATATATATCAGGGATCGACCGGAACCCTAAAACTACCGGAACCGGAACCGGAACCGGAACCACCTAAAAATACCGGAACCGGAACCGGAACCCCCTTCAAAAAGACCCTATATTTTGCAATATTTTCAAACAAAATTTTTTTGTTTAGTTTTGCTCACATTTTCATATGCAACCCTTCTATACACTTTTGACTTTCTATACGATAATTTAGCACTTTAATTCGCAATGCAAACGCAAGATCAGTGAGCCACAGGTTGCAGGGGTCTGGGGGCGGCAGCCCCCAGAAAAAAAAAAGATTTTTTAACTGTTTACTCCGAATTTGGTCAACTAAAGACGTATCAGAAATTTTTTCCGACAGGAAAATTAAAAACTAAACATGGGAACGTCACATCAGACAGTGGATTATACAAGAAAGTTCAGCATAATGTACTTTTGTAGACATGCATAGGCTTTGATGAAAGATAATAACAAGGACTAGTCAGCCATAGAGATACAGGGGTCTGGATACGGTCGCCCTCAGAAAAAAAATCGAGAACTTCTGGATTTTTAGGCAAAATTTGGTCAATTGGAGACGTATCAAAAAAATTTTTCGGCAGGGCGGTCCCCCTTCCCGTGTTGCCAATTTCTTAAAATTCAACCAAAAGGGGGGGGGTCGCGACCCCCCCTATCTACGCCCTTGGGTCTGACTTGGGTGTTGGGTCAGGTTAATTTTCGCTGGGTCCAGTTAAGAGAACTTGAGTCTGGACCCACTCGTGGACCCCAAAAAAACCCTGACTTGGAGAAAATTGGTGGGTGGGGGCAGTGTTTTTTTTTTGCGTCAAAAAGTGCGAAACGCCGCACTTTTTTTCTGAAATTTCGCACTTTTTTTGGCAATGTGCGTCACGTGACGCACTTTTTTTCGGCTGAGGCGGAAAGATGTCATAGCTGATTTTGGCCAAAAAGTGCCGAAAATAGCATTTTTGTCGCGAAAATTTTGAAAAACTTTCCAAAATTGCGTCAAAACCATAAATTTGTAAAATTTTCTGATGTGTCTAACACTTCAAGCTTAATCGGTATGCAGTTACAGCTGGTTTCAATACAGTTTACAAACTATTAGGATTACTTATGACTAAGATCATGATTAGAAAAAATCGTGTCGAAGCATGCCACACCCAGCAAATTTCTTAAAAGCATCAATTAATGCCAATAGGTATTTAGGTGACTGTCCCGCTAGTATCAAAGTTTGGAATAGGAGAATTGTAATATATATATCTGCTGAAATTAGCTGCGTGTTTACAGTGTTAATAGTTCAGTTCCTGCCAACTTAATTTGGCGTAAAGAGGCAGTCTCCAGGAGAGGAGAACTAAGTTAAGTCCTCCAGACCCCTGCAACTACTGCAGTTCCCGTTTTGTACTTTTTCAAGCAAAATTGCATCCTTGTAGTCTTTTTCAGTCTGCTAAAATTCAAAACTCTGCATAGCTTTTCTCAACAACACCGAAATTAACGTGATCAGCATTGACGTATTATTTAAGTCCCTCTTGGATACCGCACTATGAAGCGTATCGAATAAAACATAAATTTCTAGATGCTGAGACGCCACGGCCAGGTCCATAGTTTAAGTCGCCGACTCTCAGAAACCAGAATTTATAAGTTAAGCTCAGCTTTCGCACATTCTAAATGGGCAAGGCAATGGCGTATATACCCAGGGAAGGGTAGATGGGCGGCATCGCCACCCCTCCCGAATTTTTTTCCAAGTGAATTTTTTTTACACATTTTTACATTTTTTCACAGTGAATTTTTTCCCTTTTGCTTTTATTGCTTGGTCGAAAAAAATTTCCGATATGTTTCCAATTGATCAAATTTGGCTTAAAAGTCAAAAAATTTTCCACATTTTTTTCCTGGGGGCTGCCGCCCCCAGACCCCTGCACCGTCTGGCAACGTGGCCTTCCATTTTCAGTTCACATTGTATGTTATTATGGAAAATAGTGCATTTTAACCCATTACAAAAAATCAAAAAGCCATTTCCCTCTAAATTTTTCTCGAGGTACGCCACTGCTTAAAAGTAGAAATTAAAATTTTTTTCAGAAATTTTTTTAAAATTCCAAAATCGTAAGTGAGGACGGCCTGTGCCATAATAAAGTGATTTTCACCTAAAACACGCACTTAAATAGCATTATAACCGCTCTGCGCACTTTTTTTCAAAATGACGCAAAAAAATTTGGGCATGTGCGTCAGACGACGCAAAATTTTTGACGAAAAAAAAAAACACTGGGTGGGGGTGGCTGTACCGCGCCCTCTCTCCTAAATGTTAGATAGTAAGGTTTACACAGATTACATAATTTTTCAGTGTAGCGTGAAAAACCGTGGACCTTCGACCTTCGGCTTTCATTGAGCTAGTTGAAGTATATAATACAAGAAACTGGACACAACAAGCACAGCATTGTTGATAAAGAATAAGCACTGCAACATAAGAATGCTAGAATAAAAAATCAGAAGCTACATATTATTTGTATGTAGTACTAGTATATACTAGTACTATAAATATTACAATATTCGTTTTAAGACAATAAAGCACAAACGATAACAATGTATTAAGCTAGTGTACTGTATATTTAAATTTATATGTATATACATGTATAAGCAGGGTTTTTTTTGGGTCCACGAGTGGGTCCAGACTCAAGATATCTTAACTGGACCCAGCAAAAATTAACCTGACCCAAGCCAGACCCAAGTCTATAATTAGACACCTAACTACTTTAATCACCCCAGTAAGTTGCCCGGCCGAAAAAAGTTTCTGATACGTCTCATACTGACGAAATTTCGACTAAAAATGAAAAAAATTCTCCAACTTTTCCTGTGGGCTCCCACCCCAAGACCCCCAAACTCTGTGGCTTACTATTCCTTGTTGTTTCCCGGGTCCCTTGGGCTCGCCCTATATGAGCAGGACGGCTATAGTCGCTCCACTCTCCAGGGGGTCTCCGCAAGAACCCCCAGAGTTGGGTCAAACCCAGGGTTTTTTTTTCAAAATCGGATTTCATCATTCTGGCGTCATTTTTAAATTCCTGTCGTCATTTTTATTTTTCGTTCGTCAAAATTAAATTATGGCTTTACAGCACCGTTGCGCTGCAGCAATATTGCTAGTTACATTACCTTACATTTTTATGAAAATTAAGCGGTTTTTTTACCTAGTTTTGTCCAAAATTTGTTCGAATCTGTGTTTTTTGGCCAAGAAAACATGTAAATTACTAAACTAAATTACGATTTTTTGGACAGGGGGGTCAAAATTAAGTAGACCGATGGGATGGTGGGGGGCTTGTCCCGGATTTTTCAAATTTTAGAGGGTCTTGTCCGACATATTGGGGTTGGGGACTTGAACTCATAACGGCCTAAAAATGGGAATTTTTTTCAAAATTTGTATATACATTTTTCGCTTTTTGATCATTTTTAAAGCAATCAGGGGCAAATTTTGAGTTTCCTGGCACCTTTTTTAACTATGAGGAGGGTTTGCTTGTCCCGGAATCTTAAGTCTAGGGGGAGCTTGCCCCTCAGACCCCGTTGTACGTCTATGTGCCGAAGATTTCGGTCAAATAAAGTAGAAAGAATTCGGAGAGGGCATGACCTTGCTTTAGATTTCTTGTAACACTAAAGGGAAACGTAGGAAAGGTAGCATAGGAAATTTGTTTAATTTTGGACATAATTTGGTGAATTGGAGTTATAAAAAGATTTTCCTCCTTATTTATTTCTTATCGGTATTTATCTTTTATCTACCGAATACCATTTAGCAAATTGGCTAAAACGACCAAAAAAGTTTTAGCAGACTCTCAAAAATTTTCGCCAATGCTAACGTTTTGGCCCAGCAAAAAAGGCAGAATTTAACATAATAATTTGCCGATAACAAACTAGCAGATTGTGCGAACATCATACTATTTTTGGCCGACCGAAAACATCAGAGCTAACATTTTTGAGCTCATAATACCCAAAACATTAAGCCACAATATGCAGGGGTCTAAAAGCGACAACCCTCAAAAACAAAAATGGAGAATTTTTCACTTTTTAGGCCAAACTTGGTCAAATGAAGACGTATCAGAAATTTTTTCGAGCCGAGAAATTAATTATAATTCTAGGGTTTGGCGCTGTCGCGCCAACCCTGATAAATGCAAATCCCGTCAGAAGCAGAACGTCACATCAGATAGTGCACTAGATAGGTATATAAATGTACGCGTGTACACACGCAGAGGCTTTGATGAAAGTTAATAACGAAGACGAGTAAGCCACCAAGTTGCAGGGGTCTGGGGGCGGCAGCCCCCAGAAAAAATAGGAGATTTTTTCAATTTTTAGGCCGAATTTGGTCAAATCAGCGTCAATATTTGCTCAAAACCTTTCATCAAAGCTTCGTCATTTTTATTTTCTGAACGTCATTTTTAAGTTTCATTTCTGCAAATGACGCCATTTTTGACTAAAAAAAAAACCCTGGTCAAACCATAAGTGCCTAAGCCGGAAGATGTGTGTGCTGGACAGTCAGTAAGTAGGTGTTGCAAGTGCAAGTCACTTTCGTCATGGTCTGAGTCCGCGCAGGCCGGCAATTTTGCCATGCTGATTCTGTGTATGTCTATATGTACATGTATATGATCCCAGAGCGGTGCAGTGGCCCTTGCAGCTTAGCTGGGCCAACATTACTCTGGTATGCTGGGGTAGCGTTTCTTCGGTTTGGCGGTTCGTGTTGAAACTATTATTTGTTTATTAAGCCCCTGAAACGTCGGGACAGCCCCCCCCCCCAAATATAGAAAAATCCGGGACAAAGCCGCCCAGACCGAGGACCCCGTTCTCGTGTATGCAATATGCATGTGACGATCTTTCATCAAGCGTATGCGTGAGCATTACTACGTATATACATGAGTACATTATGCTGTATTTGCTTGTTTAATACACTGTCTGAGGTCATGTTCCCCAATTTTTTGATTTACCTGAACTGGAAAAATTTCTGATACGTCTCAACTTGATCAATTTTGGCCTAAAAATTGAAAAAAATATTTATCTCTTTGAATTTTCTGGGGCTGTCGAACCCAGACCTCTGCAGCTGTGTGGCGAAATGCTTTTGCATTTGCGATGGTAGTTTTTTAGTCAAGTCCATTGTATCCCATTACAAAAAATCGAAATGTCATTGCCGCAAAACTTTTCTGAGTACGCTAATGAGTACATAGCACAGATGTACATGGGGGGTCTGCCCCCCAGATTTGAGATCCCGGGACAAGCCCCCCTCAGATTTGACCCACCGGGACAATCCCCCTTCTTTGACGCTGAAAAAGGTGCCCGAACACTCAAAAATTGCCCAGATCGCCGTAAAATGCTCCAAAAATGAGCAAAAAGCAAAAAATTTCGAAAAATAGCCAAAAAATTTGCCAAAAATTTTCTCTTTTTTGGCAGAAATTCGAAATTTTTGCGTTTTTGCCCGCTCAAGCCCCGGAAAAGTCGGGACAAGCCCCCCCACAGACCGAGACCCCGTGTACAGGTATGGTACATAATACAAAAATCACTATGTATTATGAATATCTGTTTACGACATTCAATTTTTCTTCGGTCAATTTTCTTGACCCAGACAGTGCTTAACTGGACCCAACGAAAATTAACCTGACCCAGCGTGGACCCATTGTCGATTTTGAAAAAAAACCCTGTGTATAAGTATGCAAGATGTATATATACGCGTTTAGTACATAATATGTTGAACGCATGAGCTTTGATGAAAGAGAATATTAAAGAAGACGAAGACTAAACTAGCCATATACAGAGTCGCAAGAGGTTCGCCAGAACAAAATCTGAAGAAACTTTTGATTTCTAGGCCGATTGTGGTCAGTTGGAGGCCTATCGGAAAATTTTCATGGACGAACAACACAAAATTAAAAGCAAAATCCTTTGTCAGAGAATTAGTGGTTCCGGTTCCGGTTCCGGTACTTTTAAAATACCGGAACCGGAACCGGAACCAAAAAGTACCGGAACCGGAACCGGAACCGGAACTCCGGTCGATCCCTGATATATATGTCTCCAGTGGACCAAATTCAACCTAAAAATTGAAAAATCTCCAATTTATTCGCGGGGCTGCCGCGCGAAGAATAATCTGTAGCGGACATGCAGAAACTTTTTGGTGTGTCATCTCAATCGCGCATTGTGACAGCGAGTACCACTGTATTCATAAGTCATAAACTTAATGAGTGCTACACCGGCACTGAGCAACGAGATAAGGTGAAGTCGTGAAGTGTTTGCTTTTTGTGTGCATCTGGCTTAGAGTTTTAGTTGTACAATCAAATAGCAAATAATCACAAAACTGTCGCGGTTACGCGCACCTATAGTGACATATGAATTTGCTCATTCGAACGAGCATTCTCAAACGTCACATAATAAAGAAATTTATATTTTGATGAAGCTTAATTATTGAAGCCACTGACGGAAATTTTTTTGCGCAACTTTCGTACCAGACAAGTACCCCATGCTATGCACCCACTATTGTTTGTGACCGGCCGCGTAAGCCACCGACCGGCTCCGGCTGGCAAAGATGTTCGGCCGGCCGGCCCGCCGAAAATTCCAGCCGGTAGCAAACACTAGCACCTACACGTTTCATCCTTTTTTCCAAAAATCGAAACAACGTGGGAAAATGAATATGACTTGATTAAGCATGAAACTTGTCGGTTTTTTGCTGAATAATCAATCACGTTATTCAACGTTAAATATTAAAAGTATATATTTATTCCTTGCACTAAAAGTTGTTGACTCAATTGCTCCACACTTTTTTTGACATTCTATATTCAAATATAGTAAGTGTGTAATGTCATGCAGTTCATTTGGCCAAAGTTCGGGTTCGGGTGGTTCGGGTACGAATGGTTCGGGTTCGGGTTCGGGTACGTTTCGAAAAAATTCCCAACACTACTTAGAATTGCATTTTCCATGCAAATTTTACTTCAAAATTCTAGAAATACTCCAGCTCTAGTCCCAGACCGCTGCAATTACTATGATTGGACATGTTGCGTAACCTTTTTCAATGCAATCAGTTTAAAAATTCTAAAAAGCTTAACCTTCTATTGCCTCGGACAATTCGGACTGCGTGTTACCCCCCCCCCCCCCCCGGTCGTCGACCATCACACCATCAGTTCAGCCCCCCCTTCGCGAAATCCTGGGTACGCTACTGGCCTGAGCCTAAGTCCTAATCTAAGGCTAAATTTGAGTATATATTTTTGAAAACGCACACGCGCACTCACACGTGATGAGCCTGGCAGGAAGGAGAGCTGAATACTGACAACTCTCCCTCCCATACATATGCATTTAACTCAATTTTCGTATGCTGAAATTAGGACAGACAGATTTAAGATGCTTTGATATTCTGTAAAAACCCTACTAAACTGATTTCAAAGAATTATGTAGAAATTTGACGTTTTTAGAAATTTTGACTGATTTTTGATTGAAATTTTAACCTTCAATTTCTCAGCCTACAGACGTGCTAGAAACTTTTTAATACCTTGAGACGCTTCGTCTGGGTGAGTATATTTTAAAGATAAGATAGCAAAATCTCGCGCAAAAATTTACTATTAATAAAGTTAGTCGTTTCAGTACAGCTGGTTTTTCGCTAGTTAACAGAAAAGTTTAATTCTCCGGCCAAGGAGTCGTTTCAGTACAGCTGGTTTTTCGCTAGTTAACAGAAAAGTTTAATTCTCCGGCCAAGGCTGAGCGGTAAGGCAGATTTAGTTTCAAACATGCCATGCCTATAGTACTGTACGTACAAATGTTCCCTGTTCGTCGGCGTACGACGAGCTCTATCCTTCGTTTGTCACTTATCACGAAGCTTCGTCACTGTTCGCGACGGATGAAGCTCGTCGTACGTCGACGAACATGGAACATGTTTTTGCACAGAATTAGGGACAAGCTGGATTTCTAGACTTCTGGCTCAAAAGTTAGACTTATAATTCAAACTTTTATGAATACGGGACCACAAGGGCCCGTTGCACAAAGTTTATTAGTTATCAGCCCCGGGGCGCGGATCCATTAATTTAAAAAAAAAGAAAAAAGGGACCCCCACGGGGGTTGGGGTTGCGGAGCAACGTCGGGCTTAGAAACCAGAAAAGCGAAATTTTCATAAAGAATCTTGCGAAATTTTAGTCCAGAGAATCCTGTCAACTAAGCCTCTCAACGACGCCAACATTAAAACATCTTTGCTCACAATAACTATATATCCAAAAACAGACAGTAGCAATTTTTGTCTTCAAAATTTGGGGATCAAGTGCAGTTGGGGGGGATAGTGGACCTATTTTTTGGAGTAGAGCACCCCAAGGGAAGCATTTTTTGTAATAGAACCCCTATCCACAAATTTATATTTTCTAAGCTATGAGCCCTTGAAAATTGCATTTTCAGTGTTTTGGGAAGTGAACGTAGGCCAAAGTTTGAAGCCAAAAATGGCTATAATATTTGTTTTTGGATAGTTTTGAGTGCGTTATGATGTTTTAAGGCATCGTCTAGACTTAGTTGGCAAGATTCTCTAGGCTAAGCTGGCAGGATTTTTTCTGAAAATTGTGATTTTTTGGTGCCTAAGCCAGAGCCTAAGCCTAAGCCTGAACCTAAGCCCAAGCCTAAATTAAGGCCAAGTTTGAGTTTGTTCAAAAATTGGACGTTTCTGGCGAATTCGGCAAATTTTTCGGCTGGATAATTTTGAGTGCATTATAATGTTTTAAGGCATCATCTAAGCTTAGTTCTAGCTGGCAGGATTTTCTAGGCTAAGCTAGTAGGATTTTCCCTAAAAATTTCGATTTTTTAGTACCTAAGCCTGAGCCTAAGCCTGAACCTAAGCCTAAGCCTGATACTAAGTCTAAGCCTAAGCCCCATATATACTAAGCCTAAGCCCAAGCCTAAATTGAGGCCCAGTTTGAATTGGCCAAAAATGGAACGATTCTGGTGAATTTGGTCTTTTTTGGTGAATTCGGTGAAGTTTTCGAAAGGAACGGGGTCAACGTGCCTTTGTTTTGATTCTAAAAAATTGTAAACATTATTCCGACTCCATTTAAACACGTTTAGAACGCAGAAATCACGACTTGCCGAAAAAAATTGCGAAAACGTTCCTCACTGAGGGTTCAGAATATCAGGGTTTTTTTTAGTCAAAAATGGCGTCATTTGCAGAAATGAAACTTAAAAATGACGTTCAGAAAATAAAAATGACGAAGCTTTGATGAAAGGTTTTGAGCAAATATTGACGCTGATTTTACCAAATTCGGCCTAAAAATTGAAAAAATCTCCTATTTTTTCTGGGGGCTGCCGCCCCCAGACCCCTGCAACTTGGTGGCTTACTCGTCTTCGTTATTAACTTTCATCAAAGCCTCTGCGTGTGTACACGCGTACATTTATATACCTATCTAGTGCACTATCTGATGTGACGTTCTGCTTCTGACGGGATTTGCATTTATATAATTAATTTCTCTGCTCGAAAAAATTTCTGATACGTCTTCATTTGACCAAGTTTGGCCTAAAAAGTGAAAAATTCTCCATTTTTGTTTTTGAGGGTTGTCGCTTTTAGACCCCTGCATATTGTGGCTTAATGTTTTGGGTATTATGAGCTCAAAAATGTTAGCTCTGATGTTTTCGGTCGGCCAAAAATAGTATGATGTTCGCACAATCTGCTAGTTTGTTATCGGCAAATTATTATGTTAAATTCTGCCTTTTTTGCTGGGCCAAAACGTTAGCATTGGCGAAAATTTTTGAGAGTCTGCTAAAACTTTTTTGGTCGTTTTAGCCAATTTGCTAAATGGTATTCGGTAGATAAAAGATAAATACCGATAAGAAATAAATAAGGAGGAAAATCTTTTTATAACTCCAATTCACCAAATTATGTCCAAAATTAAACAAATTTCCTATGCTACCTTTCCTACGTTTCCCTTTAGTGTTACAAGAAATCTAAAGCAAGGTCATGCCCTCTCCGAATTCTTTCTACTTTATTTGACCGAAATCTTCGGCACATAGACGTACAACGGGGTCTGAGGGGCAAGCTCCCCCTAGACTTAAGATTCCGGGACAAGCAAACCCTCCTCATAGTTAAAAAAGGTGCCAGGAAACTCAAAATTTGCCCCTGATTGCTTTAAAAATGATCAAAAAGCGAAAAATGTATATACAAATTTTGAAAAAAATTCCCATTTTTAGGCCGTTATAATTCGCCAGAAACGTCCAATTTTTGAACAAACTCAAACTTGGCCTTAATTTAGGCTTGGGCTTAGGTTAAGGCTTTAGCTTAGCTTTGGCTTAGACACGAAAAAATTACAATTTTCAGAAAAAATCCTCAGCTAAGCCTAGAATTGTACTTAAATCTAGACAATGCCTTAAAACATTATAACGCACTCAAAACTATCCAAAAACAAATATTATAGCCATTTTTCTTCAAACTTTCCTCCTCACTTCCAAAACACTGAAAATGCAATTTTCAAGGGCTCATAGCTTAGAAAATATAAATTTTGGATAAGGGTTCTTTACAAAAAATGCTTCCCTTGGGTCTCTATTCCAAAAAATAGGTCCACTATCCCCCAACTGCACTTTGATCCAAATTTTAAAAACAAATTTATTATCTTTTTTGATATATTAGTTATTGTCAAAGTGTTTAATGTTGGCTCGTTGAGAGGCTTAGTTGACAGAATTCTTGTAAAATTTCGCAAGATTCTTTATATTTCGTTTTCTGGTTTCTAGCAGCGATAATCACCCCGTGAGACCCTTTTTTCTTTTTTTTTTAATTAATGGTCCGCGCCCGGGCTGATAGTAGTAAACTTGCAACGGGCCTTTGTTCCCTTTAGTAAAAGTTTAATTTAAGTCTAACTTTTGAGCCAGAAGTATAAAATCCAGCTTGTCCTCTTTGTGCAAAACTGTTCCATGTTCTAACATACGACGAGCTTCATCAGTCGCGAACAGTGACGAAGCTTCGTGATAAGTGCAAACGAAGGATAGAGTAGCGTTCACAACAAACAGGGAACATTTGTAGTACAGTACTATAGGCAGTGGCTGTTTGAAACTTAAATCTGCCTTACCGCTCTAGCCTTAGCGAAATACTAAAACTTTCTGTTAACTAGCAAAAAACCAGCTGTACTGAACGACTCCTTAGCCAGAGAATTAAACTTTTTGTTAACTAGCAAAAAACCAGCTGTACTGAACAACTACTTTATTAATAGTAAATTTTTCCAGATTTTGCTATCTTATCTTTAAATTACTCACCCCGACGAAGCGTCTTAAGGTATTAAAAAGTTTTTAGCACGTCTGTAGGCTGAGAAAATTGAAGGTTAAAATTTCAATCAAAAATCAGTCAAAATTTCTAAAAACATAGATTTCTTACATCATTCTTTGAAATCAGTTTTTAGTAGGGTTTTTCACTCAAAGCATCTTAAATCTGTCTGTCCTAATTTTCGGCGTACGAAAATTGAGTTAAATGCATGTATGGGAGGAGAGTTGTGAGTATAAGCTCTCCTTCCTGCCAGGCTCATCGCGTGTGAGTGCGCGTGTCGTTTTCAAAAATATATACTAAATTTAGCCTGTAGGACTTAGGCTCAGGGCCAGTAGGGTACCCAGGATTTCGCGAAGAGGGCTGAACTTTGATAGTGTGATGGTTCAACGACGGGGGTACCGCAGTCTAGAATTCCCAAGAGCAGATAGAAATTAATTTTTTTAGAATTTTTTTAAATTGATTGCATTGAAAAAGGTTACGCAACATGTTCAATCATAGTAATTTCCGCATTGTGGGACTAGAGTTGGAGTATTTCTAGAATTTTGAAGTGAATTTGCATGGAAAATGCAATTTTTTAAGTCATGTTGGGAATTTTTTCAAACTACACGAACCCGAGAGGAATTTCAGAACCATTCCTACGAACCACCCGAACGAGAACTTTGGCCGGGAAATGAATTGCATGACATTACACACTTTCTCTAGTTGATAGAATGTCTAAAAAAGTGTGGAGCAATTGAGTCAACAACTTTTAGTGCAAGGAATCAAATATACTTGTTAATATTTAACGTTGAATAACGTGATTGATTATTCAGCAAAAAACCGACAGCGTGTTTAATCAAGTCATATTCATTTTCCACGTTGTTTATCAAATTTTTTGAAGAAGGGATGAAACGTGTAGGTGCTCATGTTTGCTACCAGCTGGAGTTTTCGGCGGGCGGGCCGGCCGAACATTTTTGCGAGCGAGAGCCGAGGTCGGTCGCTTATGCTGCCAGCAACCCAATCGTGGGTGCATAGCATGGGTTATTGTCTGGTACGAAAGACTGCACTAAAAAATTTCCGTCAGTGGCTTTGATGATTCAGCTTTAATGAAAATATAAATTTCTTTATTATAAGCGCTTGAGAATGCTTAGCCTGGGAAATAGAGCAAATTCATATGTCACTATCGTAGTTTTAGTAACCGCGACAGTTTTGTGATTATTTGCTATTTGATTGTACAACTAAAATTCTAGCCAGATGCTTTTAGAAGCGAGACATTTCATTTTTTAGCCTTGTTCTCGTTGCTAAGATTGCCGGTGTTACGCTCATTTAAGTTTATGACTTATGAATCTCATTGTACTCGCTATTTTCACAATGCGCAATTGACCTGGCGCGCCAAAAAGTTTCTGCATGTCCGCTCCCGATTATTCTTCGCGCGGCAGCCCCGCGATAGATTAGAAAATTTGGATTTTTTCGCATTGATATTGGTCCACTGGAGACTATCTGTCTGGGATCGACCGCGAGGCTTCCGGTTTGGGTTCCAGTTCCGGTTTTTTGTTTTCAGTTTTTCCGATTTTCATTCCGGTTGTTTAAAAGTACAAACCGGAACCGGAACCACTAATTCTCTGACAAAGGTTTTGCTTTTAATTTTGTGTTGTTTAACAGTCATGAAAATTTTCCGATAGGCCTCCAACTGACCACAATCGGCCTAGAAATTCAAAGTTTCTTCAGATTTTGTTATAGCTAATTTTCTTTTGCCAACTTGTATATGGCTAGTTTAATTCTTCTCTTCTTAATATTATTTCATCAAAGCTCATGCCTTCAACATATTATACTAAACGCGTATATATACATCTTTAGTACTCTACGCCAGGGTTTTTTTTCAAAATGAGCAATCGGTTCATCGCTGGGTCAGGTAGACTCTCGTTGGGTCCAGTTCAGCGCTGTCTGGGTCAAGAAAATTGACCGAAGAAAAATTGAATGTCGTTACGACAAATTATTCATAATACGTATAGTGATTTTTGTATTATGTACCATACCTGTACACGGGGTCTCGGTCTGTGGGGGGGCTTGTCCCGACTTTTTCCGGGGCTTGAGCGGGCAAAAACGCAAAAATTTCGAATTTCTGCCAAAAAAGAGAAAATTTTTGGCACAATTTTTGGCTATTTTTCGAAATTTTTTGCTTTTTGCTCATTTTTTTGAGCATTTTACGGCGATCTGGGCAATTTTTGAGTGTTCGGGCACTTTTTTCAGCGTCAAAGAAGGGGGATTGTCCCGGTGGGTCAAATCTGAGGGGGGCTTGTCCCGGGTTGTGAAATCGGGGGGAGACCCCCAATGTTCATCTGGGCTATGTACTCATTAGCGTACTCAGAAAAGTTTTGCGGCAATGACATTTCGATTTTTTGTAATGGGATACAATGGACTTAACTAAAAAACTACCATCGCCAAATCCAAAAGCATTTCGCCACACAGCTGCCGAGGTCTGGGTGCGACAGCCCCAGTAAATACAAATAATTTTTTTTCAATTTCCAGGCCAAAATTGATCAAGTTGAGACGTATCAGAAATTTTTCCAGTTCAGGTAAATCAAAAAATTGGGGAACATGACCTCAGACAGTGTATTAAACAAGCAAATACAGCATAATGTACTCATGTATATACGTAGTAATGCTCACGCATACGCTTCATGAAAGATCGTCACATGCATATTGCATACACGAGAACAGGGGTCCTCGGTCTGGGCGGCTTTGTCCGGATTTTTTTATATTTCCCGGGGGGGCTGTCCCAACGTTTCAGGGGCTTAATAAACAAATAATAGTTTCAACACGAACCGCCAAACCGAAGAAACGCTACCCCAGCATACCAGAGTAATGTTGGCCCAGCTAAGCTGCAAGGGCCACTGGCACCGCTCTGGGATCATATACATGTACATATAGACATTACACAGAATTAGCATGGCAAAATTGCCGGCCTGCGCGGACTCAGACCATGACGAAAGTGACTTGCACTTGCAACACCTACTTACTGACTGTCCAGCACACACATCTTCCGGCTTAGGCACTTATGGTTTGACCAGGGTTTTTTTTTTTTAGTCAAAAATGGCGTCATTTGCAGAAATGAAACTTAAAAATGACGTTCAGAAAATAAAAAAATGATGAGAGCTTTGATGAAAGGTTTTGAGCAAATATTGACGCTGATTTGACCAAAATTCGGCCTAAATTTGAAAAAATCTCCTATTATTTTTCTGGGGGCTTCCGCCCCCAGTACCCCTGCAACTCGCGGGCTTACTCGTCTTCGTTATTAACTTTCATCAAAGCCTCTGCGTGTGTACACGCGTATATTTATATACCTATCTAGTGCGGCACTATCTGATGATGACGTTCTGCTTCTGACGGGATTTGCATTTATCAGGGTTGGCGCAAAGCAGCATTATAATTAATTTCTCTTAACTCAAAAAAGTTATCTGATATATTGTTCGTTTGAACAAGTTGCACCTAAAAAATGAAAAAATTCTTCATTTTTGTTTTTGAGGGTTGTCGCTTTTTAGACCCCTGCATATTGTGGCTTAGCGCTTTTGGGTACTTTATGAGCTTATTGAAAATGTTAGTTATGATGTTTTCGGTAGGCCGAAAATAGTATGATGTTCGCACAATCTGCTAGTTTGTTATCGGCAAATTATTATGTTAAATTCTGCCCCTTTTATGCTGGGCCAAAAAGGTTAGCTATTGGCGAAAATTTTTGAGAGTCTGCTAAAACTTTTTTTTGGTCGTTTTAGCCAATTTGCTAAACTGG
Source organism: Trissonchulus sp. WLG1_4 (assembly GCA_030248245.1). NCBI lineage: Eukaryota > Metazoa > Nematoda > Enoplea > Enoplida > Ironidae > Trissonchulus > Trissonchulus sp. WLG1_4. The sequence goes on from JASANF010014996.1 coordinate 15,269, forward strand.
TATTCGGTAGATAAAAGATAAAGATCCGATAAGAAATAAATAAGGGGGAAAATCTTTTTATAACTCCCAAATTCCACCAAATTATGTCCAAAAACTAAACAACTTTCCCATCTATCTTCCCCTCCTACGTTTCCCTTTAGTGTTACAAGAAATCTAAAGCAAGGTCATGCCTCTCTCCGAATTACTTTCTACTTTATTTGACCGGGAGAATTTTCGGGCACATGGAGCGCGTACAACGGGGTCTGAGGGGGCAGCTCCCCGTAATACTTAAGATTCCGGCACAAAGCAGAACCCTCCCTCGTGGTTCGGAAAGGTGCCAGGAAAAACCCAAAGATTGCCCCTGTTTGCTTTAAAAATGATCAAAAAGCGAAAAAATCTATATACAAATTTTGAAAAAAATTTCCATTTTTAGGCCGTTATGAGTTCAAGTCCCCAACCCCAGTATGTCGGACAAGACCCTCTAAAATTTGAAAAATCCGGGACAAGCCCCCCACCATCCCATCGGTCTACTTAATTCTCACCCCCCTGTTCAAAAAATCGGTAATTTAGTTTAGTAATTTACATGTTTTCTTGGCCAAAAAAAACAAATTCGAACAAATTTTGGACAAAACTAGGTAAAAAAACCGCTTAATTTTCATAAAAATAAGGTAATGTAACTAGCAAGATTGCTGCAGCGCAACGGTGCTGTAAAGCCATAATTTAATTTTGACTAACGAAAAATAAAAATGACGAAGAGGAGTTTAAAAAAATGACGCCAGAATGATGAAATCCGATTTTGAAAAAAAACCCTGGGTTCCACCGAATCTGGGGGTTCTTGCGGAGACCCCCTGGAGAGTGGAGGAGCTACAGGCCGTCTGCTCACAGAGGGCCAAACCAAGGGACCCGGGAGTATAGAAAGGAAATAGTAAGCGCAGAGTTTGGGGGTCTTGGGGTGGGAGCCCACAGGAAAAGTTGGAAAATTTTTTTCATTTTAGTCGAAATTTCGTCAGAATGAGACGTATCTGAAACTTTTTTCGGCCGGGCAACTTACTGGGGTGATTAAAGTAGTTAATGTTGACTCAATAAACTTGGTATTCGCTTGGTCTAGGTTAATTTTTGCTGGGTCGAGTTTAGATATCTTGAGTCTGGACCCACTGTGAACCCAAAAAAAACCCTGCTTATACATGTATATACATATAAATTTAAATATACAGTAGACTTAGCTTAATACATTGTTATCGTTTGTTCTTTATTGTCTAAAACCAATATTGTAATATTTATAGTACTAGTATATACTAGTACTACATACAAATAGTATGTCAGCTTCTGATTTTTTATTGTAGCATTCTTATGTTGCAGTGCTTATTCTTTATCAACAATGCTGTGCTTGTTGTGTCCAGTTTCTTGTATTATATACTTCAACTAGCTCAATGAAAGCCGAAGGTCGAAGGTCCACGGTTTTTCACGCTACACTGAAAAATTATGTAATCTGTGTAAACCTTACTATCTAACATTTAGGAGGCACAGTACAGCCACCGCCACCCAGTGTTTTTTTTTTCGTCAAAAATTTTATAGTTTTATAAAACACATGCCCAAATTTTTTTGCGTCATTTTGAAAAAAAAGTGCGCAGAGCGGTTATAATGCTATTTAAGTGCGTGTTTTAGGTGAAAACCGCTTTATTATGGCACAGGCCGTGCTTTTTTGCGATTTTGGAATTTTGAAAAAAATTTTTGAAAAAATTTTTAGTGTTTATTTTTAAGCAGTGGCGTACCTCGAGAAAAATTTAGAGGGAAATGGCTTTTTGATTTTTTGTAATGGGTTAAAATGCACTATTTTCCATAATGACGTTGCGATGTGAACTGAAAATGGAAGGCCACGTTGCCAGACGGTGCAGGGGTCTGGGGGCGGCAGCCCCCAGGAAGAGAATCTAGAAAATTTTTTCAAGCTTTTCGGCGGAATTTGGTCGATTTGAAAACATAAAAAAAAAATTTTTCGAGCAAGCAATAAAAAGCCAAAGGAAAAAAATTCACTGTGAAAAAATGTAAAAATGTGTAAAAAAAATTCACTTGGAAAAAAATTCGGGAGGGGTGGCGATGCCGCCCATCTACCCTTCCCTGGGTATATACGCCATTGCCTTGCCCATTTAGAATGTGCGAAAGCTGAGCTTAACTTATAAATTCTGGTTTCTGAGAGTCGGCGACTTAAACTATGGACCTGGCCGTGGCGTCTCAGCATCTAGAAATTTATGTTTTATTCGATACGCTTCATAGTGCGGTATCCAAGAGGGACTTAAATAATACGTCAATGCTGATCACGTTTGTACTTTTTCAAGCAGCAATAGGAACTGAACTGAAGTAGATGCTAG
>JASANF010014998.1:0-64555 GCA_030248245.1 Trissonchulus sp. WLG1_4
AAAACCAAACTATGATGCTTATTGAGCACTTGTTTGCCTGCAGAACCATGTTATGACTCGTAATTAAAACTCCTTAGTTTTAATTTTCTTAACAACACAACAACTCGCTGTTGATTTACAATCCTAGCATACTGATTGACTGTATGCAAACTCAAATCGATTGATTTATGTCGAATCGATTAACATGTGTAAGTTATAGCACGATGTAGAGTGCACTCAGCGATTTATACGTACTGTTACGTGAACTGCATAAATGAGTGCGCGCAGCGCGAATAATGGGTGAGTGTACATTACAAAGTATCATAACGTTCTTATAATATGCCTGTCTTGAAATATACAGTGCAATATGTCATTAACTTAGATGCGCTCTGTGAATCTAGCAGCGTGCACTTAGTTATTGGCGTTAGTTATTGCACTGTTATTTCAAGACAGATATGATATAATTGCAGTTATACACACAAGTATCACAACAGCCACAAAATCGGTTTTGCGGCCACGCACACAGATTGGGTTGCACATACAAAAGGGTTGCCTTTGCTTCGCAACTGGTCGGCAACCCAACAATGCATGTTGATACAAACCTAGACATTTCCTATGTATCAGACAACATCTTAAAATCTAGTATACGGTTGAAGCCGCCGCATAAAAATACATAACGATTGTGTAGATGGCTCAGTATCCCCCTACGTGAATAAGTTTCGGTATTTTGTACAATCTTAGCACCAATATTACCAAGCCTAGCATTACGACCCGGTACCGACATATGCTATTTTACGTCATACGATAACAGTTTTTTTATGTCATTTTTGAAATTAATTTTTCCTATCTACAGAACACACGAAATCTATGAGTCAGGACTGCTGCAGCTGCATTTTGTTAATTCTGGAAAAGGAACAGTTTTTGGTTTTAGCTCATTATTGTTGTTATCATTAAGTACGTCATGCCACGTGGCTTTTCTGCCTGCATGAGGCTCATCATATAACCGTATCAGCTTCAAAACTATAAAACTGAGTCTAAGCTTCAGCCTAAGACTAAATTAAGCTTGATAGTAACCTTGGGACTAAACCTTAAGCTTCAGCCTAAGCCTACTTTCTTATCCAACCCTCAATTTGAGTAATGTTGAAACATGTTGAGGTTTGTACGAAGAAGCGCGTGTCGTGGAAAAAAGTTTTTGGGTTGGAAATCCAATAAAAGTAAAGGTAACCGCGGATAGATAACTATCCGTTGGCGTGTTCGTCCTCGGGTGCGGTGCTAATCTCAGTTACAAAGCAACGGAGCGTCTGGGATGTCACTTCAAGGTAACTACATCCGTGGAAGGGGCCAGCCCCCTCAAGTCATAATGCCCTACACGAACCCCTGTGTTACCTTTCCACGCTATTGTGGTACCCATTTGCCAACCAGATGAGGATAAAATGATGGGTTGGTAGGGGCAACGAGGTCCTAATCTCTTGCTCTGACTACGTATAACCGAGTAGCTAAGATTCGTGACCTCCAACCTTCAGATTTAGTAATCTGACGCCGCTACCATTCGGTTACACTGTATCTATGTAATTATTAACTACAATTCAAGTAAGTAACCAAGGTTGTAAGTTGACTATTACTAGTTATTATTACTTACTTTTACATGTAAATTACATCTACTGCTCATTTTCCAAAATGAATAATGCCCTCAACAAATACATAATCGATATCCGTCGTGTCGCGGTCGGCATTTGTTAAATCGTGAACCACGGGGCTCTTGAAAATTAGGCCTGAAGGCGAGGACTCTTAAGGCGGAATTGACCGTACGTCAGCGTCCATGTGGAGTTCGCCGTAACGTGTCAAAAATGCCCTAATTCGCTCAGAAACTGTTTTCTTTAGGTCCGGGGCGCACACACTGAATCTCCTACACAAGCTACAATGCCCTACACAGGCACCCGGCCGCCACATAAGCCAAAGGATACATAAGCCTAAAAGACCAATAAAAACTCAACATTTTACTAACAGCAACATAATGAATACTCAATTTTATTGGCAGGAGAAGACAAGCATAATCACTAATAAACAATGAAAAGGCCCCAGACGTTTGGGGAACCTAGCTCTAAGTCAAAATGATGCGTGTCGCCGAATCTATTATTTCGGCTCGTTCTGATTCTTCGTGAGCCACGCCAGACAATAGAGATACTCGCCAATATGTGCACTACTTATTTTGAGTCAAATTAAGTTCCCCATCACGCCCAAATTTTACGTAGCATGTAAAAATAATGGAATGATACTAAAACTAGGCAAGTTTGAACTCTAATTGAACTTTTGGAACGTTTGAAAATTGAACGTTTGAACTCTAACTAATTGCTACATTTCATAATTTTATAAAATGTGAAAATATTTCTATTCACGCGCCACGTCATCAAATTGGACATGTGCAGGCCAGCTTTAATGGCAAGTCACGTAGCTGGCAGCCTTTCTATTGACTTTAACTAAAGGGCGCAGCGCAGAGCGCCGATTTATTTACAAACTTGGCTGATTTATAAAACTGGTTTTAAAATACGCGACGCGAATGACTAGTATTCATGAAGACGCAAAGTGCTCATTTGCGAGCAAAATATACACTCCTGAGTTGTGGAAAACCCGCATCAAGTAGAGGTTAACCCTACTACATACTACTACACCATCAGATCAGCAAGCAACTTTAAACGTTTTGCGTCCATTGTGTAGCATGGCAGTCAGAAGCAAAAAAATAGAATTCTGCCTGTAGCCGTAGGTGTACTATCTAGCTACTACATAGCTATCACAAAACCAAATACATAGTGTACAAAAATAGTACAAAGATACGAAAACACACAATTCAATGACAAATCCAAAAACTAAACAATAAAACATGAATTAAAAAAACTCTTACAATGAAGTCAGACAATGAAGTCAAACGGGCATCAAATGAAGTTGAACCTGGCATTTGGTGTCATTGATTTTGAGTAGTAATAGGTAATACGTTTTCTACGGGAGCCGTTGTGAAAATGTCAGATAGGCCAAATGGCGAGCTGATTGTAGAATTGCTGGCAAAACACAGTTTGTTGTAAATGAGAAATAGCCCTACGAGATGTAATGTGGTTGTTAGCCTTTTAGACGTCGACGTGAGCGGCCCGGGTTCATTTTTTGTTTCAATTCAATTACTTTTATTTCTGAATTTGACTATTTTCTAACTTTCTACATTGCTTTAACTATGCTATACTTGTTACTAAAGTCTGACCAAAAAAGGTTGAGTCACTTCATGTTTTGCTTGTCGCATAAAATTGGTACGAGATAGCCCCAACAAAGTATATATATTCTTGACCCTTGGGACGAGTAGAATTTCGTAGTGACCATCACTGGTCACTAATGGTCACTCTGACGAAAAAGTTACTTTACGCCCACCAAATTCACAAGTAACATTCAAAATATGTTGTAGGTTTATGTCCACCAGACGAACTTTCGAATGAGCTATTGATGTCCACTCAATGTTCACTCAGTGTCCACTTATTAACTGTCGAAGAAAAAGTGCTTTTTTGTTACTAAAACAATTCTTGAATTTCACGGTCCAATTTTCCTGTCATAATGGAAAAAACGCGGGTATTTCTACTACTTCTTTATTTTCTTGCCAGAAATACCCCACAACACCCCTTCCCCTCGGGGGCAACGAGATTCACGGTCTTTTTCAGAATTTAAATAACCTTTTTATCCCCATCTCTGCTGCTACATCTCAAACTCCCTCCACTTTTTTCACTGGTGAGTGACCAGTGTGCTAATTTCTGGTCATTTTCCAAAAAGTTGCATCAACTGTCTTTAGTGCCTGACCACACAAAACTGATCACAAATAACGCTTAAAACTTGATTAAAACATATTTTTAAATTGTTGATCTGCACTTAATCAGCAATTTTCAGTCGAATTAGTTCAACTACCTCAATTTTAACTCACTGCAAAATAGAGAGAATTTTTAAAAAGATTTAATTGAGCAATATTTTAGCATAAATTATGCTATTTTTCTCTAAAAGTGCTATTTAACATATGAATAAATAATTTTTAACATAATTTCAAGTTTTAATACAAGTATAGCAGTAGTGGTCACTCCACAAATGTTACACACTGTACTCAGTAATGTTCATAGTTTATAAAGGCGATTTTGCACGTCGCCGCTGCGTCCGGGTAGCCGAGTGGTCGGATGCGCTACTCGCCAACGGATGGATCGAGGGTTCGATCCCTGGCGGGTAACGTTGTTTATCTTTTTTGTTTTTTAGTTTAACATATTTTATTGCATTTCTTACATAATTAAAGCTTTCTGTGCGTTTAAACTTGTTATTTCGAAATTATTACACATCTTTTTAAGCAGAAAACATAACTGCAATGTTTCTCTGTAGAATTGTTAAAAACACAAATTGGTTTAAAAAATAACAAGTTTAAACGCACACAAAGCTTTAATTATGTTAGAAATGCAATAAAATATGTTAAACTAAAAAAAAGAAAAAAGATAAACAACGTTACCCGCCAGGGATCGAACCTTCGACCTATCCGTTGGCGAGCAGCGCCTCCGACCACTCGGCTACCCGGATGCAGCGGCGACGTACAAAATCGCCTTCATAAACTATGAACATTACGGAGTACAGTGTGTAACATTTGTGGTGTGACCACTACTGCTATACTTCTATTAAAACTTGAAATTATGTTAAAAATTATTTATTCATATGTTAAGTAGCACTTTTAGAGAAAAATAGCATAATTTTTGCTAAAATATTGCTCAATTAAATCTTTTTTGAAAATTCCCTCTATTTTGCAGTGAGTTAAAATTGAGGTAGTTGAACTAATATCGACTAAAAATTGCTGATTAAGTGCAGATCAACAATTTAAAAATATGTTTTAATCAAGTTTTAAGCGTTATTTGTGATCAGTTTTGTGTGGTCAGGCACTAAAGACAGTTGATGCAACTTTTTGGAAAATGACCACTGGTCACTGACCAGTGAAAAAAGTAAACCGTTTTTGAAATTAAGCAGTAGTAGCAATTCTTGCAGCTTCAGATAGGCTAAATTACAAGATTCATATCTGTAACCTGTGAAAAAAATCTCGATTTGCCCCCCTAGTGGTCAAGTGGTCAGTTTACCGGGTGTATTACATTCAGCTACAGTACAATACAGTACAATAAGGAGTCGGAACAAATACCCCGCGTTATTTTCCACATTGTGACAGGAAAATTGGACCGTGAAAATATTCAAGAATTGTTTTAGTAACAAAAAAGCACTTTTTCTTCGACAGTTAATAAGTGGACACTGAGTGGACATTGAGTGAACATCAATAGCTCATTCGAAAGTTCGTCTGGTGGACATAAATCTACAACATATTATGAATGTAACTTGTGAATTTGGTGGGCGTACAGTAACTTTTTCGTCAGAGTGACCAGTAGTGACCAGTGCTGGTCACTACGAAATTCTACTCGTCCCAAGGGTCAAGAACATACGGGGGGGCAACACGTATATATACTTTGTTGGGGCTATCTCGTACCAAATATATTTTTATGCAACAAGCAAAACATGAAGTTACTCAACCTTTTTTGGTCAGACTTTAGATACTAACATTTAAAAGCAACAAAAAAAAAAAACAAAAGCAAAAAAAAAATAACCAAACAAAAAAACACACAACAATAAACAACAAAAAACAAAAAAAAAAAAAAAAAAAACAAAAACAAAAAACCACACCATTAACAGAAACTATTCTATATATTCAACAGGAAACATTCACAACTAAACGCATAAATCTATATTGCACATCATTATTAAGCAAAACTAATAAATGTACATGCTTCAAAAATATGAGTAGACAATTTGGCAAGCTTATAGGTATGTACATTTGAAATAAATCATATTGTACTTTACAATAAAATTAATTAATAGATCAGTTACTGATGAAATAGCATTCAATACAGTTGCGTGTTGAAATTGTCATGTAATTTCCTGTTCCGGAAACAATTGTATGAATATTATTAAAGCAACTGCTAATCTGATGTCACGTAAAAGACGACGGTTTTAGCATTAAACTTAGCACAATATACTGCACCTGTTAAAGTTTATTGAATAAATTGTTAATTCTTTTAGAATTTCTGCACGAAAGCTTTAATTTATTGCTCAGCTTTAGAAACAAAGGCTACTTAAACTGCTTTTTCCAAAGATAGTGCTATTACTTATTAGTGACAGCGAACCGACACTGACGGTTTATCTATTACTTTCATTTTGTCATGAATTGGTTTACAAATATACTGGATCTCCTGTTTGATCCAAGTTAATCCAAGAGCTTCTCTCAGTGTTTATGAGATTGCACTTGTTGTTAAAATTTTGGAATTGAATAAATTTAGTTGCTTATGCTTTGTTTTTCTGGCTATATATCTGCCTTGTTTTTCTTATGAAGTAAATTTTCTTTCTTTCGGTTTCCTCACGACTCACTATTAGCGATCAAACATCATGCCTATTTTTTCAAAACTTTTTTTTTCAAAGTTCAGTTGAACTTGTCAGCAACCACATTTTGTACATATGTAGGTACATCTTCTTTGTTTTTGTGCTGTGGTCTGGTATAGCTTCAAGAAAAAAATAAAAATGAGGTATGGGCAGAAATTAAAAAAGAGCTACAAACGTAGTTGTATATTTTGTTAATATTGAGATCAGACTTCGGCTGCTAAGCCAAGTCAGGTTGGCACTTTGGCCAAACATTCTGTTAACCCAAAGTAATCCTGAATAGTCTAGTCGCTTGGAGTTAGCATCCAGAGTGACAGATGTAAAAATTTGGTTCTCATTGGTCAAAAAATGGCAAAAATTTGCAATGAATAGGGACAAGAAATATCCCATTTCAGAAAACCCAACGCATAATACGACAATTGAAAGTAAAACGATGCGTTTTTTATTGACTGATTGACTAGCTGAACTATTTTTTTAATATGTTTCCCCTCAATCCCTTTTTCCAGTTTTTTGCTCTTACTGCGTCTGCTTAGTTTTAACTAGGCTTACAGAAAAAACCCCAAGCACAAACAAATGCTTATTTTTGCAACAACTTATTACAAAATCGTCTAAGACGTTTGTTACTGTTTCAGCATCTGCATTACCAGAGACAATGGAAGGCAATTTCAGTCAAAACTACTCAATTGACGAAAGTAAGTTAAATTTTTGAAGATTTTGACGTGCTTGATAATATTCGTATTGAAGTAAATGAAACACTTAAGATCTAATTCTCTGTTTGCAGATTTTTGCAAGATTAATTTAATCGCACAACGTTAAGCGTTACAGTATGTAGGCGTACATAATATTGAAGCGTGTTTTTGAAAACCAAATTCAAGTGAAACCGTGTAACTGATCTCCCTAATCCCATCGAAGTAGCCTAAGCCTAAGCCTGAGCTACTTTCAAATGGTCCTAGGTAGCAAAAAAACTATCCCATTAACGATTTATACTTCGAACTTTGCATGAAATTGCATTATAAACATCACTATTAACAGTTTTGTAGTGTATTGTTCCTGTTGTATTGCAAATTTTATTCACTACGACAATAGGTATATTTGCGAACTGTTGATTTATAAGTCGGTAGATGTCGCGTGTAAGCATGCACGAGCACGAGATTTTACCCCCACGGCGCTATTTGCGCTATTTGCGCTATTATAGTTTCCAGCTCAAAAACGCCACCCCCCCCCCACCCCTAGGCAATATGCGCTACTATAGTTTCCAGCTCAAAAACCCCCCCCCCCCACCCCCCCCCCGCTATTTGAGCTATACACGCTACGACAGGTACCCCCCCCCCCTCCCCTTCCCCCTCCCCTCTTCTTCTTCCTACAATAATGCATGTAGTGTTACTATTACTACCATTATGTATGTATAATCGTCAACCTTATGTAACCGGTGGCTAATGCTTTATAGCCACCGATAAACTATACGTGTGCTGTCTTGCCAGCAGGTTCTTTTGCTTGTTTGTTTAAACGTTTATACAATCTTTAACTGTGGGTTAACTAACTAACTGTCTAACCTAGGGTTAACCACGACATAATATAACTTAGGGTTAACCGCTATTTACAGTACAGCTCAAAATTAACATCATATGACTCCGGAGTCAGCATCACTGACTTCATTTTGCAGTCACTGACTGCAGTCAACCGATTGACGTCACAGGTCCAATTTACTTCCGGTAGTTTTGAAATTCCGGAGTCAGAGTCAGTGACTGCGGAATCAGCATCACGTTAGTCATCACTATATTTGATATGGCTTAGAAGCTTTGCTTTCACGTGTGTATGCGTGTAGCATATTTTGTGTTGTGATAGTGATGACTAAGGTGATGCTAATTCCGCAGTCACTGACTCTGACTCCGGAGTCAGCAAATAAAAGTCAAAACTACCGGAAGTAACATTGAACCTGTGACGTCAATAGGTTGACTGCAGTCAGTGACTGCAAAATGAAGTCAGTGACTCTGACTCCGGAGTCATATGATGTTAATTTTGAGCTGTACTGTACCTCAGCAAGAAAATTAATGCCGAGCCGGACTACTATAATAGGTAAAACAGAAGCATCTGGTTTAACTTACTAAACCGAACTAAAACCAAAGGCTCAACTGCAATACGAGTACATGCCGTACTCTATCCTAGCTTTCGACAAGTCACCCCGAAAAAGGTCAGCCAAAATGCGGCTTTAAACTAAACTGGTTTACAGCCTGACGGAAGCAGTGTGGCTGTCTTGGTCAAAGCTCTGCGCTCAGAAAATTCAAATAGCCGCTTCAAGCGGACTCAAAAGTAGACTCCTTCGCTCACTAAACGTTTTAGTTTTTTATACCGTGCCGATGAGTTAGTTTAACATTTCAATTTTTTGGAAGAAATTAAAATTTTACTGTAACGCTAAATGGCAAAACTTATAATTTAATAAGCTCAATAATTTCAAGAAGGGACTCTCAAAAGCATGTCTAGCACTTCTTGTTAATGAGCATTAAAATTTTTAAAATTAACTACAATATTTAATTTGCAATCTAACTTCCATTAAAATAAATGCTTTAGGTACGTTAACTTACATTAAACTAAATAAATGTATACAACACCTATTAATGTATGCCCCTCCACTGTTTATGCGCATAGCAAACAAAATCTACAGAATTATACGTTCCGCGTTCCTGGCTGACCGTCAAAACAGCCAACAGCCCAAAGCAGGCTTAGGTATATACGTATATAGGTCTAGGTTTGGGGAATTTAGATAGGTACGTACGTAATGGGCTCTTGTACTGTAGCCCACTACAAAACCTGTTTAGGGCTCATTTCACTAATTCTACAACATTTGTGTAAACTCTAAGGAAGTTGTCAAGACTGTAATCAGTGTATCAGGTATTCAAACAAAATTAGGCAAAAAGTTAAACACGGAGACAAAACAAGTGAATTCATTATATAAAGCACATATCTCAGTCGTCACGACCAGGAAATAACTGCTAACATCTGTTTTCTCTTAGTTTTCAACATTTTTTCAAACTTTGTTCATTACAATCACCACTCCTCATTTCTAACATGCTGAGCAAATACAAGGGCCAGCATTCTGAAATGGTTATGAACTTATTAAATACTTCAAAATACTTCTAAAATCTTAAATCATACTTTGTTCATTTTCAATAAATAATTAATAGTAAAAAAATTACTGACTTTCGATATTAATATACATCGTAAAATAACGGTATCGATAACGCTGTTTTTGAATAAAAGTGAAGAGGATGAAGATGGAAACTCTACAGGCACTCTGCAAACAATTCTACATGTTTACAGACATACACGCAATTCTATAGTTTCACCGAAAATTACTGAAACGTGCGACAAAACAGGTGGCGTGATTTTTGTGACTACTCATTTTACTCATTGATGTTTGCAGGTCGTTTTTATCTTAATAAAATAGCTTGTTTCTCTTTGTCCTAGGGTACAGCATTTTTTGGTCACAATTTAGTGTTCTAGTAAGTGAGTTAAGGATTTAGTTCTCATGGGTCCTAGAATGGAATGGTGAAAAGTAGTATATAATGAATAAAACCCGGAATATTGTATTTGGAAAAAACTGCCCAAAAATAAGACATTTCAAAATAAAAAGTAAGCGTTTCTTATCTACGCAATCCATTTTAAGTTCTTTGTAACTGCATAATCTTATTTTTGGGAAACAGGCTTACGACAAAACGCAAATTATTTCTTCAATTTTATTACGTAATAATCTACATTATGCTTGGCCAAGTAACCGCAAAGCCAACTAATTAATGAGCTTTATTTCAATATCCAATACAAGGATGCACTCAAAGGAAAATTTTTGAATTCATTTTAAAAAGTCTTTTACTGCATCACAACGCGCTTGCAATGGTTCTTCTATGTAGCGATCCATCGCGTCAGTTGTTTTCCATCTGCCATGGAGTTTTAACAGCCGTGTTGCTACCGCGTTTCTATTTCCAGTTGTTGCCCCACCCGTTCTCATGCTGTGGGTTGAGTAGGCTGACGGATCTAGGCCTTCCTCTGCGACTGCTGACTTTATAATTTTCCGGATTGTGTCATATGAGATAGGTTTTCCAGTAGAATTCTGTTTTTTCTCTTTTTTGGAAAAACAAAACGATTGTATCAGGGGCTGTTGTTTATTTGGGCCTATAGTCACTTAAAGTTTTTCCAAGTTTAACATGCGCATAGGGCATGGGTTTGTCCCTGTCGCAGCGATTACGGTGAAGTGGCCTTGTCTTAATTGGTCTGTTTTGCTGGCCCTTATCATTACTTTGACAAAACCTTCACACTGCTGCAGTTCAGCTACTGTTAATGATCTAATCTCTTGGGATCGGGACATCCCTATAAAGCCGAGTACTATTATGGCTGCTGCTCTAAGGGTCTTTAGCGATTCTGGCTGACAGTGGAGGTTATTCAGTAGCTTGGAGACGAGCTGTGGAGTAAGCGGGGCTTTTTTACGGACTGGCCTTGCAGCCAACTTTTGCAGTCCTTTGACTAGCTTTTGTAGTGTTGTCGAGGCTGCTAAATTTTCTCCACGACCGGTAAGTTTGTTTACCCAGCCCAGAGCTGCGACTACCGTTTGCAGTGTAGCTGAGCTAAATGCATCTTTTTTGCTGAGCAAGTACAGTCCCGCCCGAAGCGGCATTATTGGCTAAGAGTCCTCACTCGGGAAAGCTGCTTCGTGCCATTTTAAGTACTGCATGGTATACGTAAGGTATCTTTTTTGTGAATTGACTGCCAACTCGGAACACATCGCTTGCACAAATTGGTGCCTTTGCTCTTCAGTGATGCTTTGTTTGAAGAGGGTTCTGGGTCGGCAGACAGACTAGTAGGAGTGAGTGCGTTACCTTGTGGACTTAGAGACGCTCGTAACTGATTTCGTTGCCTATTGCATTCTTGATTACCGAAGTAATCAATATGCAGATTAGTTTGCATTGCACGTTCATTTGGCCAATCATAATGTCGAGTATGAACGAGGCAGTCGATAAATTAATACAAAATCGTATTGATTATTGTTGTTTTAGCATCTAAATTAACAGAGGCAATGGATAAAAATTTCAGCCGAAACTACTCAAATGACGAAAGTAAGTTATGTTTTGAAGATTTTGACTTGCTTATTGATATTGCTATTGGGGTAAAATAAAGGCATAGAATCTATTTCCCTGTTTGCAGATTTTTTCTAGGACTATTGATTGACAACGTTAAAACTAAATAAAATTAGACACTTCAAAACACTAAAAAACTTAAAAAATTCACAAAAAGTTTGAGTACCCACTGCTTCACTTCACATGTACATAACAGCGAATTTTACAAATTTATGATATTGTAAAAGTTATAATAATCATAATTTAAAATTATACAATGCTTTTTAAAAACGTTAGTCTCACCTAAATTTGAACTGGAACCTGAATGCTAACCAGTACACTTTGAGACCAGTGGTAACACAATGTTAACGTTGCCTATTGGCAGTTCTTTAAGCGTTGATGAAAAATCGTAAACTGTCTCAAACAGTAAGTTATCTGCCGAGCATCTGGTTGCTGATCAGAATGGTGGTGGCTCGAGTCCCATCCATATTTTGCATTATATTATGGCGGCTAATCAAAACTTCCGCCAGTTAGCTCCGCGATGTTGGGACCAAGCGTTTGTTTTGTTTTGTTTTTTAAGAGTTTTCAAGTATTATAGTACTAAGCTGTAGCGTAATGAAATAATTACAAGTCACTTTACTGCTAATAACATGTTAGAAAAAATCTAAGATGAAGGAAAATGAAAGAAAAATAAAAACAAAAACGACAACGAAAAAAATGTCAACTGAAAAAAGTCGTAGCTGTATCAACCAGATTTAAACTTAATGACACTGAAGAAGCCTAACCGTTAAGTTATACCTTATGCACAAAAATCTAGAATAGATGTACAGTGTTGTAGTATTCTACTTTTCTAGGATTAGCATCATAATTGTTTCACCAGCATGTTTCACCATGGAAAATTGAAAAATACTGTTTTTAGCTTTTTAGAGCTGGTTTTCTGTCATCAAAGCGTACCTTTAACCAAGAGTACATAATAGGGAAGAGTATGACACTCTTCCCTATCCTAGCTAATCGGCCCGGACGATGCTCCGGCCGAAATAGCGCTTTTACGCCTTAATTTCAGGGGGGGTATCCCCCTTCGAATCAAGACATGTCTTAATTTCAGGGGGACCCCCCTCAAATCCGGGAAGTGTCTTCAATTCAGGGACGGGTACCCACCCCCTCGTTTCAGCACGTTACCAGCTCACCACAGAGTTCATGCTGGCAGTGTGCTGAAACGAAGGGGGGTACCCCCCCCCCCTGAAATCAAGACACCACCAAATTTGCGCTGGCAGAGTGCTGAAACAAGGGGGGTACCCCCCCTGAAATCAAGACACTTCCCAGATTTGAAGGGGGTTCCCCCCAGGGTTGGACACGGGTACCCGCGGGTTGGGTTGCGTTGGGTCGGAAAATTTGAGACGTGGGTCGACCCGCGGGTACCCAATTCAGGCTGTGCGGGTCGAAAAAATTTTTTTCGACCCGCGAAAACTGTAATCTGAAGAAATTGTCGACAAGGTTCCCCTCTTGGTTTTTATACCTAATCTGGCCAAAAAAATTTTCTAATACGTCTCAAATTGACAAAATTTGGCCTAAAGATTAAAAAATTCTAAAACTTTTTCCTGGGGGCTGCGCTCGCAGACCCCTGCAAACTCTATGGCTTACTATTCCTTGTTATTAACTTTTATGAAAGCCTGTATATGCATGACTACAGGAGTACATTATGCTGTATTTATTTGTGTAATATACTGTCTGATATGAAGTTCTCATCTTTTGTTTTTAATTTATCTGTCCGAAATTTATTGTGATCACGTCTCCAGTGGACCAAATTTGTCCAAAATTTGAAAAAAACCTCCATTTTTCTGGGGGCTACCGCCCCTAGACCCCCTTCACAGTTAGTTTATTTAATTTGAAAGACCAACTTTGCAATTTTGTTATGTATGCCACTTGGCCAATATGTGTAAAAATAAGGCCCTCAGACCCCGACCCCGCAATAGTGACTTTAAACAAGTGAGCAAAAAAGTGGACTATGTGCGACCCCCCCTTTGCAAAATCCTGGCTACACGCCCCTGTATAATGTACGTTATGGTTATAGAGTGGTGGGTCAAAGTGGGTCGCGGGTTGGGTTTTACGGCGCGGGTTGGGTCGCGGGTTACCCACGAGTGTCGAGCCGCGGGTTGGGATGAGTCGCGGATCGAAAATTTCGACCCGCGTCCACCCCTGGGTCCCCCCCCCCCCGAAATCAAGACATGTCTTGATTTAAGGGGGTGTACCTCCCCCCTTAATCATGTCGTAAAAGGGCTATTTCGGCCGGAGCATCGACCGGGCCGATAAGTTAGGATAGGGAAGAGTCTCATATTCTTCCCTATTATGTACACTTGCTTTAACTAAATGGCTTGATGCAGCGGAATGCCTAACATCCTGCAGCACTGTTTTTTAGTATGTATTACGTGGTTAGATTAAGTAAGAATAAACTAGGTATAAAATGTACGGTACGACTGCAAAAAACCGTACGCAGTAGCTCACATTATGCATGAAATAGAACCAATCCATTGAAACGTGACAGGTAGACACCGGGGAAGGTGGAAGAGACCTTTAGCCTTTTTAGGGCCTATTTGTTTAAGTAGTAAACGTTAAGCGTTACAGTATGTAGACGTACATAATATTGAAGCGTGTTTTTGAAAACCAAATTCAAGTGAAACCGTGTAACTGATCTCACTAATCTCATCGAAGTAAGCCTAAGCCTGAGCTACTTTCAAATGGTCCTAGGTAGCAAAAAAACTATCCCATTAATGATTTTATTTCAGAACTCTCTGAAGTAATAAGGTTGGGAACTGGATCCGGAATTTTATATCTATTGTTGGGAATCTACGGTATCGCTCACAATTTTGTCACAGGAGTAATTTTTTTGGCCAATCATGAGTTCAAAAAACCAATGTTTTGGCTCATGGCAAATCTCTGTTTTGTTGACGTGATGGAATTAGCAGTGACAGCGATCTATCCGGCACTCAGGCTGTTTTTTACCCCCGCCGTGACAGAAGTAACCTGGTTAGACGAATACATGGGATGGCTGTCAATAATTTTTTGGTGGACGGGGGGTGCCATGTTTGTTCTGATTTCTCTAAACCGGCTAACAGCGGTGAAATACTGGACACAAATGGACAATTGGTTTAGCACTAGGAAAACCATATTTTATATAATTCTACCCCATATTTTCTTTTGGGGTGTATACACACCTTATTTTTTCCTCTACGATAGAGGGGTTATGCCATATAACCAGGCATTACTAACCTTTTACTTTCCCAATCCGATCACCAGAAATTTTAACCGTATCTACAACACTACCTGCGCTACCATCCAAATCACTGTGAACATTCTGACAATCAAAGCTGTGCGAAGATTGCGTAAACTTCAGGACAACGAAACTGCGGCTGAGCGGGCCGTGTCTGAGAAACGAATTCGACAAGAGAGTAAACTGAACAAACAGTGTTTTGTCACTAGTACGGCTTACTGTATGGCTGCCTATTGCTTTCAGACATTCTATGCTCTAGAGGGCTACATCAAAATAGAAGTAATATTTGGTGTATTCGTGCATGTAGCGTGGTTGGGGAACCATATTTGCAACCCTCCTGTTTACGTTGCGTTTAATCGACCCCTAAGAACTGTAACCGCTAACTGGATAAAGCGTATGTTCTGTCTGAGAACCAAAGTACAAGCATTTACTAGCATGAAGAACAATGATTTGACTGACAAAAAGGATGTACCGGCTAGAGCGGAGTCAAAAACTTCGAACATTCCTCAACCTTTGTTGAACAGTACGACTGAACAGTAAGGAGATTTGTAAACAAATGTCACGACCTGTATGGTGTAGCTGAAAAATACTGACTGCGAGGCTTGTGGGCTGTGGCGTAGAGGTTAACATTCTCGTCCATGACGCGAGTGGCGCTGGTTCGATTCCCGTCTCTTTTTTTTATTTTTGAAAAAATGGGCTGTGCTCTTTGTTCAACAATGACACTTTTTTGTTCTGATGTGTCCCTTAAGACAAGCATGATATATATATTAGGAGCATATCCATAGTACATGGCGTTATTAGACGCTATCACTTTTGCTCGCTAGGTAAAACAAGAAATATGTGACAGACAGTCAGAACAAAATGTCAATTTTTAAGAATTATGAACGTTAACTCAGCTTGCAATAGGCTAATTAATTGTTTAGAAAAAACTATTGACTTTTTTACTTATTGGTTGTTATTACTTAATAGAGCTATTACTGAAATCAGAACAACACATAACTCCTTTTATTTAACAATCATTATGAAAAATCCCAAATATTTAAGCATTTTTGCGATCACAAAAATAAAGAAATTATCAGCATATATTCTCAGCATATGTTTCTGTTGTATTCAAATTTGCTTCATTACAATGCTACAATAATAGGTACCTATACTTGCGCACTGATTATTTATAAATGTTTATGCTGTTCCACATTATACAACTTATCACTTATAGGAATTAAAACGAATTATTAATTTATGGTTGCTTGATTTAGTAATTCAAATATATAATAAGTATGTAGGTACAATCGCCAGTAAAAAACCAGTTGAGGCCGCATGTCACTTAAGCCTGACAGAAAATAGTTGCACCACTTACCGTATTTCCTCTAATAAAGCCCCTGTCTTGAATAGAACCCCTGTCTCGAATACAACTTCCGTCTAAAAGCTCACGAAAAAATATAAGCTCTACCTTGAATTGAAGCCCCGGGGGCTCTATTCAAAACATAGAAGTTCAAAACATTCAAAACATAATTTTCAAGTCAGTACTGTTTGTGACATTTTTCAACAGCGCTATGTTTTGCACGTCTTGTGTCACTCGATGCTAAAGTTGACCAGAATTTGCTGAACGCTGAAAGAAAACAAGTTACGTGATTTTTGTGACAAGTCGCTATACTTTTGATCATAGATGCACATAGGGGCGGTAGGGGGGGTATCCACCCCCCCCCCTGAGGGGGATCGGCACCCCTCCCCCACTCAGACATCCGGCACCCCCCCTCGTCCCCCCACCCCCACCTCTGATGGCCAAGAAAGCGCCCCAAAAATGCGTAAAAAATTGAAAAATTGCGAAAAAATTTCGCCTGCGGCCAAAAAAGTACCTCAAAAATGAGTTGAAAATCGATGAATTCTGAAAAATTTTCGGCTATCGCCGAAAAATGGCCAAAACTAGGGACCACCCCCCCGCCCCTTGCGCCAGGGGTCGGGCACCCCCCCCCCCTCAAAAATTCCCCCCGTGCATCTCAGCTCTTGATGCTTGCAATTCGTTCTTTTTGTAATGAAATATCGTGCTTCTTTTTGTCTGAAGTCCAGCATGTTTTAGTTAGACTTTAGTGAAAAATGCCGTTGTTTGGTATTTTTGGAGCTAAGTGATTTTGCATAGTTTTTCCGTTTTCGGAATGGTTTGAGTTGAGGATAGGGAGAAATCTTAAGGACAGAGACAGTCTTCGCGAAAAAGTAAGCGGAACCAAGCTTAAGTTTATTATTTTCCTTATTCAGGGTTGGCTGAGGTAGTCATTGCGTTTGTGTGGTATGAAGGCTTCATACATTTTAGAGGGGTAGGCATATGGTAGGAACTCCCTCACAAAACATCGAGGTACGGGGAGGCGGTTTCCAAAGGCCGTGTTTCAAAATGAGCAAAAATGGCAATGGCAAAATTTTTGTAAAACATTTTACAAAATTTACACTAAAATTTGGCCGGAGAAGCACCTCAAAAATTTTAAACCCGTTACATCATGGAAGGTTGGAGTCGTTTGGGTGTGCGTGTTCAGGCATCTCTGAGCTTGAATCCTCACGTCAGGAGCTTGGTAGCATCGTACTGAGTAGGGTACGAGGATCGAGTGAAATTTTGGTGCGTCACGACTCATTTTCAATAGTTCCGAAATTTGCGCAATCTACAACTGACGTTTCGATTCCAACCGTTACTGAAGCTTCGCGAAAAAATATAGCCCCTGTCTTGAATAGAACCCCCATTTGAAACTTCACGAAAAAATAAAGCCCCTGCCTTGAATAGAGCCCCTCCCTTGAATTGAACCCCCATTTGAATCTTCACGAAAATATAAAAGCCCTGGGGTTCTATTCGAGGAAATACGGTACTTATTTTACCGTGGCATGACTTCTGCGACTACTTGCTGTACTCTTGATAGTCAACATATATTCTTTTCGTAACGATATCACTTGGCTCATTTTCTCAAGTGGTGCAACTATTTTTTGTTAGACTTTAGGTCCACATTCTCCAGTAACTCTTTGAACGTATGTGGAAGCTAAAAAATAAGTTCAGGTGTTCACATAAAATCAGGTATCAAACATTTTGAATACAGAGACAAAACAAAGTAGATAAAGCATTTTAAAAAGATCATAGATCATAAAAAAAGTCGTGACGAACCGTAACTGCTGAAATCTGTTTTCTCTCAGTGTTCATAAATTTTTGATCAACATTTTGGACACTACTTTTTTTATTAAGACAATAATAAAAAAATTTAAATTGGTGACTTTTAATATTAATATTAATTATTATTAAAATAATCAAAACGCTTTTTGAATGAAATGAACACGGTATGTGGTGTAAAAAATTTACAAACAGGCAGTCTACAAACAATCCTACATACAGGCATACAAGCAATTCTAGTATTCTATTAAGCAGAACTAGGCAGAAAACTATTAGGCTATTAGACATCAAATCAAATCAAATAGTTTTACATGGGTCAATTCGAGTCGATTCTTAATTACAGCCGTATGTAATCATGTAATCAATCATCACGCAACAGGCTGATCAGAAAAACTGTTAGTGGCGTGATTACTTCGTAATTCTTTGCCGGCTTAACTGACATAGAGCCGTAAGCATGAATCGAAAGTTATACAAGATACATTAAAGCTGGTTTTAAGTGAGCTAAAGTCTGACCAGAAATTGCTGAACCATGAGATGAACAGGCGGCGTGATTTTGTGACTACTAGCTGTACTCTTGATGCCTGGAATTTGTTTTGTTCCTCTCGTAATGAAATCGCGTGTGTCGTTTCGTCTCAGGGTCCAGCATTTTTTAGTCAGACTTTAGGGGTGGATTTCACAAGGTGGTTTTACTGAACCATTGGTTTTACGTACGTTTTGCATGATTTGCACATAATTTCTTTTCGAAATAAGTATCGTCTGATTCGTTTACGAATTTCGTAGATTTTCTTAAACCAATGGTTTATCTCAGTTGAAAATTCAAACCTGCAGCGCAGCAGGTCTCTGTTCTGCTGAAATTTTGGTTGAGCTATACCAATGGTTTAAGAAAATCTACTAAATTCGTAACGAATCAGGCGATATTTTGTAATGAAATTATCTGCTAATCATGCAAAACGTCCGTAAAACCAATAGTTTAGTAAAATCACTGTTTGTGAAATCCACCCGTGAAGTTAGGATAAAAGTTGGAGGTTCATCGAATTGTTCACAGCTACAGTATGTAATTAAAAGGCTTAAAATTCAAGCAAAGCATTCACTGTTAAGTTTGCTGTAAGCATCAAATTGGAGCTTAAAGCTGATTTAATAGCATTCACTAGCTATTTCAACTGTGAGCTTCCGCAAAGGCAAAATTGTCCCCCGTAACAATACGCAATCGCAATAGTTCTATCCTTTCCAAGCAGATCTTGACAGTATGGTTTGCAATCGCTGTGTTCTTGGCAGGCTTAAAGAAAAAAATAAGTATGTTTGCTTTATAGCAAACACACATTTACTTAAAGTCTGACCAGAAATTGCTGAACCCTGAGATAAAACAGGTGGCGTGATTTTTGTGACTACTCGTTGTACATTTGATGTGTATGCAGTTTGTTCCATGTATTTGTAAGAAAATGGCGCGTTCATTTTGCCTCAGGGTCCAGCAGTTTTTGGACAGACTTTAGTAATGTCAGACTTGCTGGATACCATACTGCCATACAGGGGGGTTAAAAGGGGTCAGTTTTTCAACATTGCGAATTTTATGTTTTCAGGGGTAATTTGACCGACTGAACACGAATCTGAGGTTTATTTTTATCTAGGACCCTCTTAAATTGGTCCGGATGGGTCAAATTCCAAAATTGACGTATGAAGGTTAGGGACAATTTGCGCCCCTTAATGTACCTAAATCTTATGGCCTATTTTGTAACAAGATCGTTATGTTCTCTACTGCCAGTGCCTGCAGTACCTACATAGGTTGACAAGCTGTTGTGGCCTAATAGCAATTTCTTGATTGATTCTGGAATAAAATCGGCCATAGGATTTACTCATAATTCAGGGGGCACAATTTTTCATTAACATCCATATGTCAATTTTGGATTTTGACTCATGCGGACCAGTTTAAGAGAGTCCTAGATAAAACTGAACCTCGGATTCTAGTTTAGGAGCCCAAATTACCCCTGGGGACGTCAAAATCTCAATTTCGAAAATTGGACCCCTTGGTTCCCTAGAGGGGAGGCGGTCCACAGGTTTTCACGAGATTCGTACACACAAATGGAGCTCAGATTCGTGTTCAGGCGGTCAAATTACCCCAGAAAACATAAAATTCGCAATGTTGAAAAACTGAGCCATTTTAGCCCCCCTGTATGGCAGTATGGTATGGGAGTCCAGAAGGTAACAAACTAAAACGGTTGCCGGATCCATAATTTGGGACCTAAATTACCCCTAGAACAAAGTTTCCTTAACACTCCATTATCAAAATTTTTTCAAGTTCGCAAGGGGGGACCCTTGATGTTTCAAAAAATCAACAAAAGCATACAGAAAAACGAATACAATGGCCTTGCAGGGGTCGGCAACTCAACCAGCCAGAAAGTGAGGTTAAGTAGCCCCAACAGGCCTCTGATTGGCCGAAAACTGCATTTGGAGCGAATTTGTGGTGATTTGGAACTGGGGTCCAAAATGGGGGGGGGTACCCCCGCCACATTTTGGACCGGGGTCCAGTTTGTGGGGGGGGGGTACCCCCGCCGCGTTTTGGACCGGGGTCCAATTTGTGGGGGGGAGTACCCCTGCCAAGTTTTGGACCGGGGTCCAATTTGTGGGGGGGGGTACCCCCCACGTTTTGACCACTGGGGTCTGATTTGTGGGGGGGTACCCCTGCCAGGTTTTGGACCGGGGTCCAGTTTGTGGGGGTGGTACTATGGTCCAATTCGTGGCCTGTTTTTGGAGTTGATGGTCGCAGGTTGTAATTCCGACCCCTGCCAGGAATTGGTCGAGTGGCATACTCTTCTTATTATGCACTCTTGCTAAGACTTATATAACTCTAGGTAATGCAAAGCTTAGTATGTAATAATCATTACATAATTACTTAATACTTAAAATACACCTCAACTTACCAGGTTTCTCTTTTTCATTCAAATCACCTGAAAATACAAATGGTTATCACCAATAAATGAGTACTGGTCAGTTTCTGGTAAAATGTCAATTATACAGGGATTGAAAACAAAGTTAAAGAGCAATACAAATCTGAGCTTTACGTCGGAACTGTTATTTCGAGATTTCATAATACAAGCTCAGAGCAAGGAAGATTAACACAGTACCTACCTACCTATGTACTCAAAACGTAAAAAATATTACTTTCCAATGAGTATTTGGTATTACCTACATTATAACAAACAGTTTATGGTGTTCTTCCATTTTATCTTAGAGATGAAACAGGTTCCACATTACCGGTTCCGGCTCCGGTTCTACTAACACCTTCGGTTGTTAAATTAGGATCTAAGGCAACCAACCATCCACCGTCAATGTTTTGAAATAAAAGGGGGTAGCGATTGAGAGGTATTTACCGTTTTCCTAGACATCGATACGTAAAGGAGCTCATTTACGCTCCGCATTAGACAGCCGCCCCAAGACTTACATGAAGAAATGTACTCTTTTTATTATGTACTCTTGATACAGGCTAAAAATTGATAAATCATAATAGCAATTCAAAAAAACATTTGCTTACCAGTTGTAAGGCTGAACAGAAAGCAAACCAACAAGGCAGACATAAACAAAGCACGCATCGTTAACGCTAAACGAAACAAATGTAGCAAAATATATACCACTTTCCAGTACGGTATAGCTCAAATGAGAAAGTTTATCGAAACAAAACAAAACTGAAATTACATTTTTTTATAACATGCACAATAAATACACTGTGGTACGTTTGATATTTTATGCTTGCTGCACGTGTTTATAAAACCATATCAAAAGTGAATGAACGCTTGTACTTTTATAAAAATGTCTAAATCTTTTTTCCAAATATTGACTACAATTATAAAAATGACTGCCTTGATTAACCAACAAACATTTGTGACTAAACTATCTACAAACGTCCTGCATCCCATAGATAGGAATACAAGTGGCTGCCACACATACCAGAGTGCATACGTCACTTGTGTTATGCCTTAGCTGATACAGTGTTTTTATGTAGAACACATCCTGTTTTTAAACATAACAGGGTTTCGTCCAAAATATCAGTCAATTTAGATGATTAGATTCAAATTTCTCAGGTCAATATCCGTCAATTAAGAAGATTAATTTCAAGTTTCCTAGGTAATACATTTTTTAGATTTTCGTTCATCTTCTTTTTCTGTGCATCAGGGGTGGACGCGGGTCAAAATTTTAGACCCGCGACCCCACCCTACCCGCGACCCACTTTGACCCACCACTCTATAACCATAACGCATGTACAAACATACATACATACATACATACATACATACATACATACATACATACATACATACATACATACATACATACATACATACATACATACATACATACATACATACATACATACATACATACATACATACATACATACATACATACATACATACATACATACATACATACATACATACATACATACATACATACATACATACATACATACATACATACATACATACATACATACATACATACATACATACATACATACATACATACATACATACATACATACATACATACATACATACATACATACATACATACATACATACATACATACATACATACATACATACATACATACATACATACATACATACATACATACATACATACATACATACATACATACATACGCATAGTATACAGGGCGTAGCCAGGATTTTGAAAAGGGGGGGTCGCACCTTCTCGACCCACAATGGCAAAATGTCTACGAGAACAATAAAGATTTATGGAGTATAATCCTGGTTTTATAACCCTATACTCTGGTTCGACAAGTAATACCTTCGGTTTACTGGTCAGAACTCGGTATACTGGCCAAAACTTGCACTAGAAGTTTCTTCGGGTTTCTAGCAAATTTGCACAATTTAGGTTCAGAAAAGTTGTTGTTTTGACCGAATGACCGAATTGACCGAAAAACCGAATGACGATTACATGGATAGACAAGATAGGATCCAGATATGCAACGCTATAATACGCCCAATGAAACTTTTTCATGTATATATTATCAGAAAATATTATTATTCAGAATCAGAAAGTTTCAGTTGAACCAAACTGTAGCCAACATTTGTTGACTTTGCAGCAAGAATCGGATATCATAAACTTTCATATTTTTTTTAAATCAACAATAAACAACTAATAATTTATAAATTCGTTCAACGGTTAAGTTGTATTAACTGTACGCTTTACAACAAATAAAATACATACGTTTTCAATATAAACTTTGATCGGTAATCACACACAAAATAAGAATCGGTGAATATTGTTTATCAAACGATCACTGACAAAACGTTTCTAAAGTAATGTAGAAGTTTTTTTTAAGTTTGTAGTAAACGACATTGCTGTTGAACTAGAGACTTGATCTATGTCAAATGTCAACAATGTGAAAAGTCTACTTTTCAAACAAGTTGAGCAAGTCTGCAGGATTAGTATTCGCTAAGTGTGTTTAACTTTGGACTCTAAAGTCTAATGAAAGAAAGAGAGGGATTCCGATAAAAAATTAAGAACTAGAGGCGCCGGGAATGAAAATGTTTTAAAACTGACTTTTCACATTGTTGACATTTGACAAAAATCAAGTCTCTAGTTTAACAGCAGTTCTTTTGACGTCAGAGCTTCCAATTTCCAGACGAGCTTCAGACGTCTAGAATGCTAACACCTCAAGGTTTTTGTATCCAGAAGTGTGTCCAGACATTTTTGGGTAGGTCGAGCTTCCAGTGATTTATAAACACTGTTTGTGTTTAGAAAAAGTGAATATAAGTCTTAACTACATAACACAGGAATGCCTGTCCTAACACTGGAACCTATGTAATTTTCTACGTTAACTTAGATTAGAAAGGCAGGTAGGCTCCATGTTGGCTAACGAAAAAACGAAGTTGAAGAACAGCAACCGTGAAATGTCAGAATACAAAAGCTGAGAAGCGTTGGGGGTTTGAACCCCCAAACTTCCGACTTGAAATTAGATGCTCAGTAAATGCGAACGCACCATCAACTGAGCCAACCAGCAATGACTAGCGAAAATCTTAGTTATACAAATGTCAACACGGAAAACCGCCTTGATTTACCTATTTGTTAGTTACATTTTTTAGATCTTACTGCTATCTTGTAAATTTTTTGTAAAAAAAGGACGACTTATGTGTCAATAGTAAAAGGACGGTATACTAAGATTTTTGTGTTTCACCTAATCGTATCTAAAGGCTTTGTGTGTATATCGGTGCTCTAGAGGTGTATGTATGATTCTCGCTTCGGGTGTGTGTCCCTGGTTAAGCTCCCTGATTATCTTTATTCGTTTTATTTTTTATGTGTTTTTAGATCAAACTTTTGCGAAAAACAGTTAAACCTAACTTTTCTATATCTTGAAACTTTCAATGGTCTACTTTTGAACATTCAAACCTTCTTTATGATGTTTCATTTTTTTAAACTTTAAATCAAGTCAATAATTCAAATGAGTTTTTGATGAAAACTGGCCTAATAACTTTGCGGGTCGGTTGAAGGTCCCGTGACCCAATAACCCGTAACTTTTAATTTTTTTGAATCGCAAACGCAAACATGGCGCTAAACCACAAAACAAAATTTTAGCTTTAGTTGTAGCAAGAGTGTTGTAGCTACAATTCATACAAACCATTATTTTTTCAAAAATGTTTTTCAAATTTTTCAAATACAGGACTTTTTTTACTGCGTAAAAAAGTTCCCTGTTTGTCGGCTTACGACGAGCTTCATCCTTAAATTGACGAACGGCGGCCGGAAAGTGACGAGCAAAACATTTGCAATTTTTCACTTTTTTACATTGAAAATGTTTTTTTTGAGCACTTTTAAACAAAATGTTTGTTTGTCACTTTCCGGCCAACTTTACATTTACCTTACATTTACTATTAATTAAGTTACAGTCGTTTTAGTAGGGCTGGTTTTTCGCTAGTTAGCAGTCTAATTCTCCGGCCAAGGCAGCGCGTAAGGCAATTTGAACTGAAACTTTCCTGCCTACATATTATGGCTTGCATTCAAAGCAATCTTGCGGCTATTTTTTAATTTTGAAAATAAACATGCTTAAATTTCGTTTCATTAGTTTTTTTTTGTTTGACGTAACCACTAAATTTTCATTTAAATTAAACAAACAGCACATATACTCTTTGTGTTGAAAATACTTGCCAATTTTGCCCAAAGCTACGCCGCTTAGAAAGCAAAAAATGAAAAAAAAAAGAAATAACTAAAAATTTGCCACGAGTAACTAAAATTCGACAAAAAATGGCACCTCGGCAAGAAAATTGTCTTTAATTTAAACTATAGATTGTAAAATTTGGTGGCGAACATAGTGCTATCGCAAAAGCGCAATAACGCACTTGTTTGGCGCTTACACGCGTTCGTTACCTTATAAATTCAATAGCTGACAACTTCTGACAACTTCTATGACATATTAATTAGGAAGCATGCTCAAATCACTATCAAAATGGTAGATGTCGCATGTACGCGCGTATAGGTACAGAGGAATATCACCTTTACCCTAAAGCGCTGTTTGCGCTATTTTCGCTATTATTATGTACAGCTATAAACACCTCCCGTACCCCTCCTCCACGTTTGTACTATACACGCTATGTACCCCATAAATTTTGGTTTGTAAACATAAATTGGCTAAAAAGGTATTTATAATTTATTTATATTGTGAAAATGTAATTTTGAGCTTCAAGGTTTCATCTATTAAAACATAAAAATTCTACTAAAGCCAAGTTCAATTCAAAATTCATTATCAAAACAAAAAATGTAAAAATTACATTAAATGTCCTCTTGTTTGTAGAGGATTTTTATACATTGGAGTTAGGTATAAAAAAGAGTCTAATTTCAATATAATAGTAAATACAGCTCAAAATTAACATCATATGACTCCGCAGTCAGCGTTGGCCGTCGCCAACTGAATTTTGAGCGGTAAATAAATAGCGAAATTAAGACAAACACAAATAGTCCAGCGTATGTAGCTCTGACAGGTAGCAGACCACTACGCTAGCTATGGGTGGTTCAAATCCTCCCTGGGTCCTTTTGCTGTAAATATTTCACGCATATAAAAATAGCGCTTATAGCGGTATTCGGTGTCGCTTAGACGCGTTTGTTACCACTATCAACAATTATTGTCTATAGTAAGCTGAGAAATAGTAACATTACTATGTTTTACGGAAATGTGTTTCACTATGTTTTACTTTCTAATTGTTACAATGAATCTATTTACGATAAAGTAAACTTACAATCCATCAATTCGGGATAATGTTGCCACACATCTAAATATACACATTATTTACCTAACATACGACGTTAGCAAAATTTTCCAAAACAATTTACCGTTTTCAACTTTCAATTTACTGTTTCTTTTATTTATATGCTAATTAAAGGTTGAAAAATAAAAAAAATACGTCCTAAATGGTACGATAGAACAATTCCTACAGTGACTGGTCAGCCAAAAATGCAATTAAACAAACTTACATTTCGAAACATCGGGAAGATACCGATTCCAAACTAAACACACAATATAATTTGAGAGAATTAGTTGCTTCCTGCTTCGATGAAGTCGAAAACTCAATTAGGTTTAGCGAGATACAGCTAATCCTTTATTTCAGTTAAAAGAAAAATGAAAATTAAAGTAAGACTTTCTTGAAAGAAAGAAAACAAGAAAGAAAGAAAGAAAGAAAGAAAGAAAGAAAGAAAGAAAGAAAGAAAGAAAGAAAGAAAGAAAGAAAGAAAGAAAGAAAGAAAGAAAGAAAGGTGGCCGTCTTCTACTAGTGGGTTTATTGTTTACTTTAGTGCTTTATGTCTTCTCTCGCCAATGACCCCATGCTAATTTTACCGAATGATGTTATGACGGCAATTAATAAGCGTTTCGCACCTGTGTGTGTATGTGTGTGTGTGTGTGTGTGTGTGTGTGTGCGTGAGAGAGTGAGTGTGCTGATAATAATGAGCTTTTCGGCCGATAAAATGCTATTAGCAACAAAGTGCGGTCACTAAAGTTTGTTAACACATGTCAGCAGCAAAGCTGACCTGCAAATAAAAGTGCTTGCTTGCTTCCCAACTGGCTACCCGATATGTAGCTACCGTTGGTCATTAACTGGCGGCTAGAAAGAAAGAAAGAAAGAAAGAAAGAAAGAAAGAAAGAAAGAAAGAAAGAAAGAAAGAAAGAAAGAAAGAAAGAAAGAAAGAAAGAAAGAAAGAAAGAAAGAAAGAAAGAAAGAAAGAAAGAAAGAAAGAAAGAAAGAAAGAAAGAAAGAAAGAAAGAAATAAAGAAAGAAAGAAAGAAAGAAAGAAAGAAAGAAAGAAAGAAAGAAAGAAAGAAAGAAAGAAAGAAAGAAAGAAAGAAAGAAAGAAAGAAAGAAAGAAAGAAAGAAAGAAAGAAAGAAAAAAAGAAAGAAATAAAGAAAGAAAGAAAGAAAGAAAGAAAGAAAGAAAGAAAGAAAGAAAGAAAGAAAAAAAGAAAGAAAGAAAGAAAGAAAGAAAGAAAGAAAGAAAGAAAGAAAGAAAGAAAGAAAGAAAGAAAGAAAGAAAGAAAGAAAGAAAGAAAGAAAGAAAGAAAGAAAGAAAGAAAGAAAGAAAGAAAGAAAATTGAAAAAAAAGAAAGAAAATTGAAAGAAAATAAAATGAAAGAAAAATGCAAGAAATTTCAACTTAAATAAAGGATTAGCTGTAGGTATATTTTTACAATTTTGTGCAACCAATAGTCCATGATGTTCCAATTTGTGCCATTTTTGAACTAATGGTTGCAGGTCATTATCAGGACCTAGGCCAGAAGTTGGCAGTTTTATACTCTACTTGGGCCTTATCCAAAATTGGATTCAACGGATTAGATTTAAATTAATTTTGCTGATAGCTCAGCACAAAATGAAAATAGCCGGCTGAAATTTTGCCATACATGGCTCACATACAGCACCTCGGCGTGTGCCAGGATTCAATAAATTACGTTCAACTGACGCTGCGTTATTGACGAAATAATGTCAAATCTAATCTGATAAATCAAATTTTGAATAAGACCCTTAGTATCTATTGTTAGTGCATGAACCTATTTTAAGACTATGAAAAATAAACGTTTTGAAATAGTTTGTCACATTAATAAACCAAATCAAATATAAAATCAAAAACTTGATCCAAAGCTTGTCGAAATCGATACTATAAAGTAAAGGCGTTTGTGTGCCAAAATCACAGATGTGCTTTCAACTGTAGTTGATCAGACCCGACAAACGTTGAAGGAAATATTTACAGTGCTTAATAGGGAGTAGTATGACACTCCTCCCTATTCTAGCTAATCGGCCGAAACGATGCTCCGGCCGAAATAGCCGTTTTACGCTTTGATTTCAGCGCGGGGTACCCCTGCTCAAACCAGAATATGTCTTGATTCCTAGGGAAGTGTCTTGTTTTCAGGGGGGTGCCCCACCGTTTCAGCACACTGCCAGCTCACTGCACAGTTCATGGTGGTGGTTCTACTAAAACGAGACAATCAAGACACATTCTTGATTTTAGGATGGTACCCCCCCTTAAAATCTAATCGTAAACGAGCTATTGAGGCGGGAGCATCGTTCTGACCGATTAGCTAGAATACGGAAGAGTGTCAGACTCTTCCCATTATGTACTCTTGGTAATACTAATGACTCAGCCGTGATGTCCGCATTGATATGTATGATATTAGAAAGTGTTATTTTGTTATGTACCAGTATATGATACTTTAAAAACTTCTAAGTGTTAATTTTTACGGTTCAATCCTGAATTAAATGCAAATTCATTTAGGTAAAAACTATTTGCGCAGTAGGTGGCCTACATACACAGCCTGGCCCGTGTTCGCGATTCTGAAAAAATACGCAGACTGGCCTAACCTGCATACACAGTCTGGCCTTCGCTAAATAAATAGGGGCACTATAGCGCGTAATTGTAGTATTATATTACTAGTGGTTGTCAGCCAGCAAAAATGTCGAGAAACTTTGTCCATGTGTATACACCTTAACACACGTGGCCTTTGACCTTTGTGACCCTTTGACCCCCGTAAAGTGAACCACCTACTTTTTTGGCTTTGCAATGGTCAGA
The DNA here is from genome assembly GCA_030248245.1 of Trissonchulus sp. WLG1_4. NCBI lineage: Eukaryota > Metazoa > Nematoda > Enoplea > Enoplida > Ironidae > Trissonchulus > Trissonchulus sp. WLG1_4. The sequence continues at coordinate 29,030 of JASANF010014998.1, forward strand.
CTTAAACCCATTTTTCTCAAGTGGAACTACGGTGTATAGCGCAAAATTTTGTTAGCATTTAAATTTACTATATAACGTAACTATATACTATGAGCCAGTCTGTGTATGTAAATCAATACGGTATTTCCAAAAACGCCAAAAATATACTGAACTTACATTCAAACATGTCGGTTTTTGTGCCTAAAAATATAAGGAAAAACCTTTGATGCAAACTGTAATCATTAAATAAGACAGATAAGACTTAATTGCTTACACTTTTTGCTTATGCGAAGATTCTATCCTGATTTTTGACATTTGTGTGACGTGAAATGAAGTGGGTGAAAAATTATATTTGGAAACCAAAATGTAGTTTCATTCAGAGTTCAAATAGGCGAGACATAATTAGAATGTCTTCCATTCGGAATTCTGCTCAAGCCAAGCGCACAAAGCTTGAGCGTCACTGGTGCATTCAAAAATGAGTCTAATCTCGAAGATCACGTGGAAGCTGTACCAGTTATTGAATTTATAAATACAAATACTAATATTTGATTCGGCTTACATAGCTGAATAATCGATCGAGTTTACTGGTGCCTTTCCTATGAGCTTTTGATAACGCATTAGCAAAGCTTCGTAACACATATAAATGTATACATTGAGTTTGGTCAGTTTTCAAAAAAAGCTTATACAATAAAATTGTGTAGCAGTCAAATGAGCCCTGGCTGCAAAACTTTTTTTTAAATTATATGAAGTCTTTAAATCAAATTAAAAGTATTTCAGTTTAAGCAAACCTACTGCTCAATGCTCACCATTTAAAACGCTGAACAACGAACAAACCAGCAGACCACCCACGAGCAAAGAACGCAGCATTCTGGCTGAAACCATAATTGTAACATAATCAAAATTAGCAATGTTTTGCAATAACAAAAGCTGACAAAACCACAACATGTTTGACTCAACAACCATGTCGGTAACTTAACTTTTAAACTATACTTAAGCATCCTACGGGTACTATTGTACCATGTGCGTTTGCTGAGCGTAACCATTCAAACCTTATATACAAACAAGTACGTTTTGCGAGTAGGGATAAATTGATTTTGATTGATTTCGTTGCGACTTTCTTGCACAGCCGAGGATATTCTTCGAATATAAAACGCGGCATCAAAATATTTTAAAGCCAAACAATTATTAAACAACGACCACTACTGAGTTTTATCTCATTTTCGAGGCAGCGACGTCAGTACTAACGGTTAAAAACATTCAGAAAATTAATGGAGCGTCAATTTAGTTTCATACGTTACGATAGCTATGTATATAGTAGCTACAGTCGTCTACGTTTTGAGTACAATTCGTCCATGTTTTGCGTAACATTCACTTACGTATCCACGATTTTTTATCGCCCAATTTCGGATTTTTATGTTACGTATGTAAAGCCAAAATCGCGCCAGGGTCAGCCGCTGTGTCGGTCAGCGAAAGACGTCGTGCAAAGTTTGACAATATTTTGGCAAACCACCAAACAACTTTTGAGTTTATACATCAAATATTTAGTCATTACTAAGTTAATTACGAAACTAGAGATCGTGTCCATGTATAACACTGTAACATATATCAGGCATCTATATGTACTTATATAGACAACCTGATGACATTCACAACCGCAGCATGGTAAGGTTATAAGCGTCATCTGAAGACAGTATTTTCTAATTTGGACATGCTGATAAAAAGAATCTATGCAACATTGTTGCGACAGGTTTCCTTTCTTACAACAGTGTTACAGTGACAGGCCCGCTGCATAATAGAATTTTCTGCCTGTACACACACACACACAGCACTAGCAGCCTGATATATATAATCGCATATACAACACACAAGCTGCTGAACGATGAAGCCTAGATTATCACACAGCATGAGTACACACACCCACACAAATAATGCAATTTTGTGACCTGCCGAATAATACAGTGTAACTTTACACTGTGATAGGAGATACGTGTTAAGATTCCTTTTGCATTATAGTATATACGCGGCGGCTGAGGCCGCCGCGTAAAAAACTGCAAATCTAGATACATACAGGCCAACACAACAGTTTCAGGCACTTAGCGTGTAAAACTGCCATTATATTTTTATCTTAAGTCGGTAGATGTCGCGTGTAAGCGTGCACGAGCACGAGATTTTACCCCCCCCCACCCCTAGGCGCTTTTTGCGCTATTATAGTTTCCGCTCAAAAACGCCCTCCCCCCCCTTCCCCCCCCAGCTATTTGCGCTATACACGCAACGACAAGTATAAGCGCTATATGCGCTATATAGCGCATATAGCACCTAAAATAGCGGCTATAGCGCTTCGAAAAATAGCGCGTTTTTGGCAAATTATAGCACATTTCCAAATCCAAAAAATATCAAAGTGCTATAATAACACAGCGCTATAATAGCGCATGGCAGGTGCTATTTTTTTTTTGGAGGCGCTATTTTTACTTAAATAAAATTTTTATTTTATTTCATGGCGCTTATAGCACCTGAGGGTGCTATTTGCGCTATTTAGGCGCTATTTTGTGCTATCGGCTATTTTAATGAAAATTTTTGTACTTTTTAGTACGTATAAGATCTCTCAATTAAAATTAAGAAGTTTAACATTCTTTTAAACTTTTTGTTTGTGTTTTCATGGACGATATTAAAAAATAGCGGATATAGCAAAACGGTAGCGCATCAAAGTGCTATAAGCGCTATTTTTTTCATAGGCTTAAAAAATAGCGCTTATAGCCCCTGAGGGTGCTATTTGCGCTATTTAGGCGCTATTTTGTGCTATCGGCTATTTAATTAAAAAATTTAGTACTTTTTAGTACGTATAAAATCTCTCAATTAAAATTAAGAAGTTTAACATTCTTTTAAACTTTTTGTTTGTGTTTTCATGGACGATATTAAAAAATAGCGGATATAGCAAAACGGTAGCGCACCAAAGTGCTATAAGCGCTATTTTTTTCATAGGCTTAAAAAATAGCGCTTATAGCACCTGAGGGTGCTATTTGCGCTATTTAGGCGCTATTTTGTGCTATCGGCTATTTAATTAAAAAATTTAGTACTTTTTAGTACGTATATGATCTCTCAATTAAAATTAAGAAGTTTAACATTCTTTTAAACTTTTTGTTTGTGTTTTCATGGACGATATTAAAAAATAGCGCATATAGCAAAACGATAGCGCATCAAAGTGCTATAAGCGCTTTTTTTTCATAGGCTTAAAATACTTTTAAAATTCTTTTTGTTTATTGAGGGATCGTATACGTGCTAAAAAGTACAAAACTTTTCAATAAGTTAGCCAATAGCACAAAATAGCGCCTAAATAGCGCAAATAGCACCCTCAGGTGCTATAAGCGCTATCCAAGATCAGCATCACTATTTAAAGGGAAATTAACACAAACACCATTAGGCCAGCGTAGCTCAGTCGGTAGAGCGTTAAGCTAGTAATCTAGCAATGGGTGGTTCAAATCCCCCCTGGCCATTTTTCTGTAGAAGTTTCATCCATATCCAAAAAAATTGCACATATAGCACCGTCGATAGCGCTTATAGCGCAAATAGCGCATATAGCACTCCCAAAAAGCGCTATAGCGCAAATAGCGCATATAGCACCTTCGATAGCGCATATAGCGCAAATAGCGCATATAGCGCCCCCAACAAGCGCTATAGCGCAAATAGCGCATATAGCACCTTCGATAGCGCATATAGCGCAAATAGCGCATATAGCAACCCCAAAAAGCGCTATAGCGCAAATAGCGCATATAGCACCTTCGATAGCGCATATAGCGCAAATAGTGCATATAGCACCCCCAAAAAGCGCCATAGCGCAAATAGCGCATATAGCACCTTCGATAGCGCATATAGCGCAACGACAAGTACCCCCCTCCCCCCGTCCCTCCCACTCCCCCCCCTGCCCCCCCCCCCCGCGATCGAAATGCGATAAGCGCTATATGCGCTATATAGCGCATATAGCACCTAAAATAGCGGCTATAGCGCTTCGAAAAATAGCGCGTTTTTGGCAAATTATAGCACATTTCCAAATCCAAAAAATATCAAAGTGCTATAATAACACAGCGCTATAATAGCGCATGGCAGGTGCTATTTTTTTTGGAGGCGCTATTTTTACTTAAATAAAATTTTTATTTTTATTCTATATAGCCCTGAGGGTGCTATTTGCGCTTATTTAGGCGCTATTTTTGTGCTATCGGCTATTTTAATGAAAATTTTTGTACTTTTTAGTACGTATAATATCTTTCAATTTAAATTATTAAGTTTAACATTCTTTTAAACTTTTTGTTTGTGTTTTTCATGGTATGTATATTAAAAAATAGCGGATATAGCAAAACGGTAGCGCATCTTAGTGTTTTATGCGCTTTTTTTTCTTTGGCTTATTCGATAGCGCTTATAGCCCCTGAGGGTGCTATTTGCGCTATTTAGGCGCTATTTTGTGCTATCGGCTATTTAATTAAAAAATTTAGTACTTTTTAGTACGTACAAGATCTCTCAATTAAAATTAAGAAGTTTAACATTCTTTTAAACTTTTTGTTTGTGTTTTCATGGACGATATTAAAAAATAGCGGATATAGCAAAACGGTAGCGCATCAAAGTGCTATAAGCGCTATTTTTTTCATAGGCTTAAAAAATAGCGCTTATAGCACCTGAGGGTGCTATTTGCGCTATTTAGGCGCTATTTTGTGCTATCGGCTATTTAATTAAAAACTTTTGTACTTTTTAGTACGTATAAGATGTCTCAATTAAAATTAAACAGTTTAAAATTCTTTTAAACTTTTAGTTTGTGTTTTGATAGAGGATATTGAAAATTAGCGCATATAGCAAAACGATAGCGCATCAAAGTGCTATAAGCGCTATTTTTTTCATAGGCTTGAAAAATAGCGCTTATAGCACCTGAGGCTGCTATTTGCGCTAATTAGGCGCTATTTTGTGCTATTGGCTAATTTATTGAGTAGGCGCCCACCCCCCCCTCCCCCCCGGTTGTTGGGTTTGTAGGGCTTTCCATCCCTCGCGCCTATTAGTCAAAATTGTAGGCAATTACCCAACATGACTTTCCATTCTTCGTCCTATTGGTTACGCAAAATGAACCTTTAGAATGGTAAAAAGATTCAGTAGGCGCCCACCCCCCCCCACCTCCCCGGGGTTGGGTTTGTAGGGCTTTCCATCCCTCGCTCCTATTAGTCAAAATTGTAGGCAATTAGCCAACATAACTTTCCATTCTTCGCTCCTATTGGTTACACAAAATGAAACCCTAGAAGGGTAAAAAGATTCCTAAAGTATTCTCCAGCATATTAATATTCTACTAAAAACAGATCATTAAAGATCTGTTAAAGATAATTATTAAATTAATCAAACAAATTTTAACTAGATATACGGCCGAAATAAGTACGGTTCTAACTGATAAGAGTTTTACCTAAAATGTATATTATGTAAACATTGCCACAATTTCCTGCAAGTTCCAAAGCAATCACCCGCAAGGAGAGGTGTTAGTTCTGGGAGAGGTTAGTTCCCAGGTAGCAGACTAGCAGTGAAGTGATAGTTTGTTTTTTCCAGGACAGCAGTGACCCGACAGTCAGGTGACTCTACTGCCAAACATTATGTCGGGGTCAATACCAGTTTAGGATTAGACTAAACCCGCTATCTAATTTCTTGCAGACTGATACTCCAAAATTTTGCAATTTATTTTTTTCAAAATCTGGTATTAACATAAGCACTTTGAGGTCGGCATCGGTGAAAATAGGATAGGGTTTCGTCTAAGTGACAATTATCATACATGTGCACGGAGTCTCAGTCTGGGGGGGGGTTTCCGACGTATGAGGGAATTGAACTTACCTTACCTTAAGGGGGTAGTGCCGCGAAAGCAGTTTTGCTCATAGGTTGCAAAAAGAGATCTTTTTGCTTTGAACTTGTACGTTCACTGAGAAACTAGTCCAATGCTATACTGTGTTAAATAAGTACTGCCAGACATTAGATTACCAATATCTACCAATATCTTGAACCAATCACCGATTGTAGGCCAGACATCACACAATAAGGACATGAAAATTCAAAAAATTAAGCCAGATATTAGATTGGCCAGCTTGTAAAGTACACATAGCGTCTCGACGCACAGTTTTTTGCCACAAATAAGAAAAAAGAAAAATGAAGGTTCGTTTTTCTTTTGATTTTAAAATAAGCGTCTAAATTTTTCACAATTTATCATTATTGCTGTGAGTACTTCACTGATTACGCACAGTTTCACAGTTCTAACAGGTATTACGCCGCAACCACTCAAGCAATTTGCACTAAATTTTGTGTGCATAAACTACAACATATGTCCTTTTAGTTTATGTAAACAGACTAAACAAATAAGTTGATAATTGTGACGAAAAAATCGAATGTGAATAGGTTTTTAAAACGTCATTTTTCCGACTTTGCGACCTCACTGCAAACAGTATATTGCATCAACTTTGATGAAACTTGGCGAAAATACTTGCCTCAACATATATTTTCAAAATATAGAAAGAACGAAGTCTTATTTTTTTCTAAAAATGTTTTACAGTTACGCAAAATCGACTGCTTTCGCGACACTACCCCCTTAAATGATGAAAAAACCCATCGACGAATACATATATTTTCTGTCATTTTTTATGTTACCTTAGATTTGAGATAAAACAAAAGGGCTAAATAATGCAACTAAAAAACTAATAATTCAGTAACATTATTATTATTAGTTTATAAGAACCCAAAAATATTACTTTATTAAATTTAAACCACCAAACCGAAGCCCATTAAAACAAGGTTTTAGATCATTTCCGCCGAAGTTTTCCATCTGTTTCTCTTCAAGGAACAGCTGGTGGCAAAACGCTGGGAAACAATTTGCAAGATTCTGCAATAGCTATTTTTCCCTCATTAACAACTTGGTCTAAACACAGGTCGTTAGCGGTGGTGTCTCCTTCCTCGCATCTGAAAAAAATTAAGATAATATTACGAGTCAAAAACGTAGGGTTGGTTAACCAATTATCGATCATATTTGAGGTCAACCTGAAGCCCGGTTCATACTTGTCCTTCAAAGATACAGGAACAGCGACAAGAACGAATTCTGGTCAGCTTCTTTAAAGAAGTAATACAAACGTTTCGGCTAATGTTTTGTATATTATCTGCAAGTGACCTCAACTTTTTAACCATGCAGATTGTAACAAGAAATTAATTTGGAAATTTGGAAAACTTCGTTGAACTTAGTCGAACAATAGCCATTTTATTAGAACAATTGCTTGTCAATTACCCCAACAAAAATGTTTCATGCTCAGTATACACTTTACACATTACTCACAGGTTTTTTGTATAAAGTGCACAAATAAATTCGAATATTATTACACAAAGCGAATTTTTTAAAAAGTTTGTTCTCCGGAGGACAACCATACCCCTTAGCCTCGAGCCAGCAATATGTGGGCACCCCACCAGATCTCGAGTATGAGAATGGGCCGCTAACCCGAGCCAAACATGAGCGCGGGGTGTAAAATCGGTTAGAAAGGCATAAACTGGGGTCGGGTCGATTACGAAAATCAGACAGACCGCTAGAACAAATTGGGGTTTCCTCTCAAACGACTGAAGCTCTATCCCAAACCCCATCTCGAACAGACCAAAATTTCGAAACCTACCAGTCACCTTTTGTGCAAGCGGTGCATCGAGAAGATAGTGTGCATGTGCCCCCCCAAACTGAAATTCTGATTGATGGGCAAGACCCATATGTATATATGTTTACCACAGGCGTCTTCGGCGACAAACAACCAAGAACAAAACAACGTGTTAGGGATCAGACGAAGTGACGATCTAAACCCGAGAAATATAGAAAAAACCAAAGTTCATTGGTCTTTGAATATTCCTGGGGTAACAGTTGGGTCGAAATTTCACAGCAAATATATGTATATATCCAGGCAAATCAATGTCCAACTGAAACCGGACCGTCAGTAGTCTTTTGCACAACTACTGGAATTACAGAGCCTAAGGAAACCGTTTCATATGGTCGGCAATTCAATCAGTCTATGGGTGCAGGGGTTACTTTTGCACAACCCAGACAATTACCATCGTCCACGCCTAGATTTTGGGAAACACAAGGGGGTCTCAAATTGTTCAGCACTCGGACTATAACAACATATATGGGACATGCAATCGCAGACGGGGCAGTGTTTTCCAAATGCACAGGTGACAAATTTTGGACCGGCACCGGGGCATACTAACCCTTGTAGTTTTGGTGAGAAAACAACTCTCATGCTGCCCCTAGCCCCGGCCTACGACCCCAAAAAGCTCCAAAATATGCTCAAGTTTGTGGCAGATCTGCCAGTTTTTGACTATGATTCAATCAAAATGACGTTTCAATAATGGCTACATAGCCTTACCATGCGCCTAAAAATGGCAATGGTCCCAGAAAACGATTGGGGACGAATCCTCTGTTTCAAACTAGGAGGACGGGTAGGCCTGTACGCGTCCAAACTCCCTCAAGAGACCACCCAAAATTTCACCAGCCTGGTCGAACATTTGACACCTGTTTTTGGGGCCAGAAAAATGACCAAAAGTGACTATTATCGCAAGTTCCTCGACCGAAAGCAACAAGCCGGCGAAACAATCTGAAACTATCTACGGGAATTGCAAACGCTAGCAAACCCAGGAAATCTGGGTTAGTGGGGACGAAAGGGACGCTAGTGTAGCGCAGCAAATTCTTAGTGGGGTTACTACAGATGTGCAAAAAGCGCCCGCACCCATTTTCTGTGATGGTCCCCCATCCTTGGCCAAGGTTGTCAACTTGCTTGATTTAATTTTTCCTATAGGGAGTATTGGTAATGTGCGGGTCCACGCTGTCAACATCAAAAATTTGGGTCAAAACGACAAAAATTGGCGTGACGCTAGAGCATCCCCTAAACAAAGGGGTAGGTTTGAAAACCCGAGCTTAGTCCAACCTGCGTTCGCTCCCGAGGAACCAGAAATATGTGAAGCGTCAAAATTGTGGAAAGCTATAAAAGAATTTAAGGTTGGAGTTGTATAAATTCAATGAACAACAATGATCGTCACTCTGAAGACCCTGGGTTTTTCTGTGCGCAAAATTTTGAAAACCGGTCACCGGTGCTGTTTGGTCAAGCACAAATTGAAGGACATAGCGGCGGGTGTCAGGATTGGGAGTCCCCACCGAAATGTTATAACTGCAACCGTCTAGGGCATGTCAATAAGCATTGTCGAACTCCTCAAAAACCCACGGGACGGCACTTTAGTTCTAATACCCGGCGCTTCGCTCCAAACAATCTAGGGGAATTCAACAATTACCAATATAACAGAAACCAACAGACGCAGCACCCGTACAGGTCGCGATTTCGCAGTCCGAATATGTTTGACCAAACAAACAACTTCAACAACGTTAACAATATGTCACGGGGTCAAAAAAACTATCACCAAGAATTGGGAATTCCCATTCCCCATGCCCCTCAAAATATGCCTATTTCTACTCCGGCATATTTTGTCCCCTTTTCTTCTCAATATATGTACCCTCCACAAGGCATGATGTATGCTGTCCCGGATTGGCCACAACGCTATGCCGATGACCGTCAATCGGGACCAGAACAAAACATCACACAGCCCAAACAAGAGCAAAAAAACCTAGTCATTCCTGAGTAGATTCGTGAGGCACAAAATGTAGCTGAACATTTTACATCGGGCAATCAAAACGATGCAGAATTAGAGGAGGGGTCGAGCAGTGAACTTAAGCAGCAGGTGTCTCAGGAGTACGTAATGATGGCAAATGAGATCAACACCATTAAACCAGCGCCAAACAACCCACGCAGTGTCCAACGCCCTAAACAGTATAGACATGAAACGATGCCTTTTCACCCAGTATATGGTCGAAACCGGCTAGTACCGGAGCACATTCTATTCAAATCACAATGTCTATGTCCATTTTATTCGAGCTATTTTCCAGTAAGGCATCGTAAATTGCAAAGCTCAGTACGCAACCACCATCTGGCACAGCGGCAACAGTATAACTCTCGCTATCGCCAACGTGCCAAATACACGCAATACTCAGTGCGATCCTTTGTCTTGAAAAATATCACACCGGTTACTCCTGGGCAACAGCAAAAATCTACTGAGCTATGGGATGGTCCCCACCGAATCGTATCTAAAATATTGGATAACTTGTATGAAATCATAAAGCATGGCGTTCCTGGCGCAAAACCAGAACAAGTTAGTTAGCGTTTGATGCCGCATTATGAACCAAAAGGTGCGGACTAAAAGCAATGTGCCAACCATACTAACATCGATCAATTCTAAAATTAAAAATAGCAAAGGGGATAAATAAGCAGCAATTTTCAACTACAAGGATAATAAAACAACAGAATAAAATGAGGAATAAGCAAACAAACAAGCATAACAATACAAACAAACAAACAGTGTTTTATTTCAATACAACAAAACAAGATATATTTATTTGCAAAGAAAATAGCATAAATATGTATAATATTGAATTTTTTTTGTTTTTGGACGGGTAGAATAACTCTAGTTTGCTGTTTCTGTGTTCACCAAAGTGGATTGTACACATGTATTAATAACTTTGCATGCTAACAGACCGAAACAAAATCTAAAAAAAATTCATTTTTACAAATTTTTAACATGGTTTTGCACGCTTATCTATTATAAAATCTATGTTCTAGGAAGTCCGCTAAGATACCAAACGGCATCCGGGCATAGGTCTAACTGTAGTGTGGATTGGACATGTGTAACATAACTAACATCAGCACCGACATTAGCAGGCTAGAGCGAAATAGCGAGAGTAGCCACCACCCAAAACCCACCTCCAACTAACCGAATGTTCCACTGTTTGTATTATCAAAAGTTTTCTTTTCGGCTCCCGATTCCTTTCACAGCAGTTTTTAGAGTATTTACTTGCTAGTGTGAGTTGGCCGCTGCAGTCTGTCTACAGGCCATTTGTAAAGGCGATATTACAATGCTAGAGCTATAAATTTACCAAACGAGACAACTCAAAGTACCAATTAGTGCATGCTTAAATTTGCTTGTAGCATGTCGTTTATGTGAGTCAGTATACGTTCGTTTAGTTCGTGTTTTTTTCGTTTTCATTGTTTTTGGTATAGTTTTTTTAATATGTCCACAATTCAAGATCAAAATCAATGTACTGTGTCAAGGTTTGACGATCAAAAATAAAAAAAATACAAAATTATCGGGAGTTTGAGGTAAATCTGTGGAACTGCTAAGGCGTTTCATGTGAACGTATTAACAGCATGGAGGGTAAGGTTAAGGGCTAGGCTTACGTAAAATAGGCTATTGGTCTTGCGGGTTAGGTAGCTTGATGGTAGGTAGAATGACCACGGAGATTTATCCGAAAGTGAAAATTATTTGAAATTAATCGTAAATTTATATTGGTTATTTTAATATTTTTAACTGTATAATGCCCGAATTAATAGTGTAACAGTTGTACTTTATGTATTAAAATTGATTGAAATTGTGGCTGGATTGTAATACTTTTCATTTTGTATAAATTATAACAAATAAAACTCTCGATGTTGATGGATTTACCTATGGTGTATGTGTAAGGGCTCGGACACTCTGCCCATCGGGGCTAATCAGGTCCGTACATGTTACTGTAGGTGTGGACTGAGTGAAGTGAAGTTGGTAAGCAAGTTACGTACTTAGGGCTCGGCCATCCTTCCCATCGGGGCTAATCAGGTTCTAGGTTGCGTAGCTAGGAGGCCAAAGAGTGAGAGTTAAAAAGGACCCTAATTTAGACTAGCGTTCTCGGACGTAACAGAATCTTGGTGCCGATGCCTCGGCCAACTTACCTTGGTGTAGGTACCTAGTAAACGCTGTGACGTGTATTGGTACTTGGGCTAGGCCGATTTGCCCGTCGGGGCAGCAGTCTTACTTAGTTGTATTGCGTAGAAGGATTGCTTAATCGTGTGGTCTGGAAGCACACAGCGTGTAGCTGGGGAGGCGCGTCTTAGGTTATAGTGATTGATAAGCCGAACTGCCCATTGGGGCTCAATTTGTCATTATCTGTAGCTTAAGCGAGTCTTGGATCGTACCTAGAGGAGATAAGTGAGGTAGCCGAACGATCTGTCCGTCGGGACTCAGCCAGCTACCAAACGGTTCAAATCCGGGTATCAAACGCGATTGACCCAACTTTCAAACCGTACTTACCGAGTAGGTGACCTAATCGTAGGACGCAGTATGGTCTCCTCGGTCCAGGTGCTTTCGGGTACTTGGGCTTATAGGGGACACCCAAACCCCAGGGGCTGTCGTCTCTACGCGGGTACCAGGTGACATAATTCATTGTTTCATACTGTAGACGGCGAACGCGCCGAAACTAGGTTATCGCGTGCCTAGGGCGCCGACGCCGGATATTTGGGTACAATAGTTAAAATCGGAGCAATAGTTTTTGTGATGTATATTATGTATACTAATATAGCTTAATACTGCCAAAGCTAATACTGGTATTTTTCGTATTCATTGTTAAAATTAACAAAGAAGCCTCGAGCACTCCTAGTAGGATACCTAACTTTCCTCCCTGTTGTTTAGTTAGTTTAATTTAGTTTATATCGTCTAACACAAAGTCTCGAAACGAGCACCTCCTGTACGATACCTAACTTCCCTTTTTGTCTAGTTAGTTTTGAATTTAGTCATTGTAGATTAACAAAAAGTCTCTAAAAGAGCATTCCCTGTACTATACCTAATCGGCCATTCCATTGTAGCTTTAATTTTGCCTTAGTTATTTCTTTTAGTTTATGTCCAAATTATGTTGCTTTATGTCTGTCTAAGTTAAACTTATTTTTGTTCACGTTGTCCTTTATGTTTAATTTTCACTACATTGTTTTGTTTAGTTTAATTTGTTTATTTCAAGTTCGAAATTTTTGTTTTGGTTATTCTAATTTGGTTTGTAAATTTAGTTAGCTAAAACGAGCCTAACAGGATATTTTGATTCAAATTTGAGCTACTAAAACGGGGCCCAAATTGTTTATGTAGTTTGTCAATAATACTAATTTTTGGTTGTAAGTAGTCTTTTCAAATACGCGCAAAGTCAACCGAAATTATGGGGGTAGTTCGAGCTGAGTTTATGATTTGTACGGGTGTATTTCTGTTTATATTTCGAGGGTAAAAAAAGAAATTAATTTAGCTGACTTGGTGGAGTTTTAAAGTACGGGTATATATTTAATGGGGTATGTATATACGCTTAGGACGTCCTATGCAGAAATTGGGGTCGTACTGGCTGGGAGATCGGTAAAAATTAAAGATATAAAAATTCGATTGTGTTCTTTCCAAATAATTTCAAATTTATGTAGTACTGTCGTAAAAAATTCGCAACATTTTGCGATTTGCGCAGCGTAGGAATTGGTAACGACACTGGTAGGTATGAGTAAACGCTGTTTTACAGTATGAACTGGGCTAAAAGGGGTGATACCGAAATTACTTGTCGAAATTTGGAAATTTAAAGATGCAAGATATGAAATTTGATTTAGTGAAAGTTTCAGAACCGTAACGCAAGCGCGTAGAAACTGTTATACTATCTGCATAAATTGCTTTGGGTATTTTATGGGTTCTGCCGCGACTGAATTGAATTATTTTTAACAATACTAATTAGTTGGGCTGAAAAAGAGAGCGAATGGCAGTTCGATTTTTTTTTGTTATTTTTGAGAACTTAACCGAAAATTCTAGCAACTAACCGATGTACAGGTGGTTATCGTAGTATTTGTATGTTTTGGTAATAAAAATTTGTTTTGATTTTGTTTTATTACTTGTTGTATTGGTTATTCTGTTTGTACTCGTTGTTATAATTTGCTTTATCGCTCAAAATTGTGTCGCCATGCTTTAATTCGAAATTGTTATATATTTCTATGCCTTATTTTGAACGTATCTGCAGTGGAAATGTCCACATCGCCAGCACCTGTCCTAGTGTTGTGTTTCAGAACTGCCGAGACGTCACCTCTGCACAGGGGGCACCTGTTGTAAATGGCCGAACAGGCGCTGTACGAGGTTGACGTTTCCACGATGAGAAATAGTCTCGGTATATCCAAAATTTACACCAACAACGCGCACACATCAAAAACGCAGTTTGGCAATGTTTATTTTATCATTTTCATGCTCCTCGTTTGTGTATAGATCACGTGGAGCACTGGCTTTGCATTGCCTTTGCTAATAAAACAGTTCCACGTTGGCAGCAAGCCAAGCCAGGAGCTAAAGTTGTTTCATTATGTTTACAGAAATTATAAGATCTGTTCTTTAAATTCTAAAGTTGCACTATGCCAAATTGTTGGAAAATTATACACATGCAGTAGGGTTTTTACATATATTTGCTATGTAAAGTCTGCGGGGAAAAAGATATTAGTTTCAAAACTGACTTCGTAGTAACTTGTTTTTCCTTCGGTGTAGACCCTTGGCTTGTTAACCAGCAAGAAGTGTGGTCATTTTTCTCTCTCTGTCAAGGACCAAAATTATCGGGAGGGCACGTGTGGCACGGGTATTAGGGATTATTTCTGAGGTGCGCACACGTTATTTTTAGCGACTGAGTTTTTCCCCGTTTTTTTTTATAATGTCTCTGTTCTAAATTATGCCCTCGCTTTGTAATTGATATTCGTTGTCTTTTCCGTGTCAGTAAATTGCTCAACTTTATGCTGTTGTTCTAAGGCTAGTCTAGCGTAGTCTAGTTAGTTAGTTGCCGGCCGTAGTCGGGCCGTGTAGGCTTTGTGGTTTCCCCATCCGCCTGGGGCGAAACGGGCCTGTCAATTGAGTGATTTTCAGGCGACTGGCTTGTAAAAACTTAGCTCGAAGCTAGGCGTTATTCGCTGAACTGGGACACTTAGGTGAAGATCAAAAGCTATGCTAGCGCTCTGCACATCTCTTATTACGTCCATTAGTCCCCCGGTTCAGGGTTTAACATAAGAACTTAACTTCCAGAAAAAATCCTGTGATTTTCAGTTGACTAGAGTAAACTAGCCAAGTTTTATAGCCCAGATTGAGTATTTATTACATGGGATGCAAATCTTGCCCTCTGCATCCGCATCCGATTTTGTTCTGGGTGTCACTAAAGCCAGAAAAAGGCCCTCCGGGTTAATGTATTGCTTTCAGCTTCTCATGCAATTGTCCACGATTTCAATCGCGTTTTAGGAAATTTCAACTTCTTTTTCTTTTCCATTGGAGTAAAGAGGTCACCCGTCGAACAGCGACAAAGACATGCAACTTAGGGATAGCTTTTGAGGGCAAGCACAAATCATAATGACAGAAGGACAGAAACACAGGAACCACAAAGGCAGCGCACCCGTAAAACGAAGCAGGAAATGTGAAATATAATAGTCTTGTTTTCGTGTCATGTAAATTGTTAAGTTCCAGTTCTTAGGTCATATTCCATTAGGTCATAAATTTGTCGATATTACTGTGTTGATCGTCAAAACAATGTTTTAATGTAAAGATGAAGGACAAATTTTATGCTTTTCTAGATAAACGGCGGCTCAGATATATTAGGGGGGGTCTGAGATAATGTTTTTTTGGTTTTGGATTAAAAACTGCTGCAATTTCCGAGCCCAATTTAAAAATAACTAACCAAATAAGATATGTGTATTACCTTACGCAGCTTCGTATAGTACATCTGTACAGTTAGTATTCCGAACTTTTTTGAGTTTTTCACAAATTTTTTGCAGGTTTCTAGGGTTTAACTTTTGAGCTTTTGGGCTATAAAATCGGTTGAACATAATTACAAGCTAATTAACCAACACCACAACTTTAACTATCACAACACATGTTGCCATACTGGTTTTGACGAAGTGTTTCGTGGGTGTATTTAAGACCCTGCAATTCAAAAATATTATTATAATTCACTTGTCGCTTACTTGCTGTTCACTTTTAGAATCTGAGTAAGTTTTAAACTGTTTTCTTTCTAGATTATGCTAAAAAATTGCACTTGTACGTTTGCGTTGCAGTTCAAGTCGGTAACATGAGTTTACTCGGTAACCGATGTAACCATTTCGAGTCATTTTTTAGAACCTGAGTAGTCACAAATGTTGTCTTGTTTATTGTAAAACGATGTTTGTTTAAATTTTGTTATACTTGTCGTTTCAGCTAAAACGATGCGCTCTCTGCTTCTGTGTGGTCTGTTGGTGCTTTGCTCTGTGTTGAGCATGTCAAATGGTAAGCAGCTCTATTCGCTGAAACTTCATACCTTCCTTCTGTGCTTTACTTGGGAAAATTTTCAAGATGTTTTAAGTGCATTTTTTAGTATCTGTGAAACCAGTAACAACAATCCGTGAAAAGTGGTAAGAAGAATAGCTTATGGTAAGAATAGACAATACTCTTAGTACATTTTTAGAGAGAGTGCTCTGCCTAGAGGTTTGTACTCTTACAGTCGGCAAGTTAAATGCAGAAAGGGAATTGTTAAGACTAATTTTGTATATTTCTTTTAACCATTACTTATTTAATAGAAAAATTCTATGCTTTACTCGAGACATCCAAAAGTATGGCTTTAAAAAACCATGGTTTTAAAGTGTTAGTGGAAAACAGTTTAAACCAGGGTTGGCTAATGCGCACAGTCTGCCCAGTTTGTGTTGAACTTTTGAACGTTAAAAATGCTCTTATTCAGAATAAATTAGTAACGAAACGTTCTATCAAACGGTGGTAATTATAAAACAGATGTAAACCAGAGTCATAGTTTTAACCATGGCTGCTAACTTTATGCATGCTGTTGTAGTTTACTATGGCTGCACGAGCCATTGCAAATAATTGCTGCGTTTTTTTCTGTATTTCAAATTTTACACATTGCACCGAACGCAAAGATCAGGGAAAACCACTGTTTTAGTTGTAACCCCCCGATGTATGTTAATCAGTCTTTGTTTCCAACCCAATAGTCCTCTTTGCTGAAATATCCATTGTAATAATGGGAGTGTTGTGTTTCCAATGTTAATGTTGTTCTGTCAAAACTCATTCAGTTACAAAAAACAAGCAAAAAGGACACAAACTTAAAAACCAAGCTTGTCTATTATAGGCTCATATAGTTTATGTTTTGTTGAGAAATCACTACATTTTTGTTAATTTTTATTCTATTATACCACGTCATAAGCGCTTCAAATTCACACTTGTTGTTCGATCGTTGTTCAAAAAGTGCATACTAAACGTTAAGTGTGTTGCAGTGTAAATGTAAAGCTACAAATGCTATTTTTTAGATAAACTATCATTCTCATCACATCAGCTTACGTAGTCAAATATTGAGAAATCCCCCAAAAGACAATCTAGAATAAATTGATAAAAAACTTAGCCATTTCAGCACTGCACAAAACACGCCATCCAATCCAGTCGTGCGATCGATCCTCTCAATCTACAAAATACGTATCTATATTATTCCTGTTTTGAAATATACAGTGCAATAAGTCAATAACTCAAATCAACGCCTACAGCAGTACAGCACTAAAATAACAAATTTTACGCGCTGCACGCGGAGTGTAATTTGTATAGGCAAATATAGTCGCCACCTTTCTGTTGCTTATAAAATTGTAACACTTCTAATGTATATTTTTTTTCTATTTTAGGAGATGAGATAGAATGTGAGTTCAATTTATTTTGATAGTTTTTGATATTCAAATCTAAGTAAATAGTGGAAAAGCAATAAGAAAGGCTTTGAGATCCTCCTGTAAAAATGGGCTGTGTCGTCCCAAATAAAGTTCGCAGACGGGTCAAAGATTTGATCCGACACGAGATAGATTCCAACCCGACCCGACTTTGCGTCAAGTTCCTCTGCTAACTTCCAAATAAAACTTTGTTGTCGGTTTTTTGTCATCAGTTTTTCGTGATACGTACGTTATATGCTCCTAAATTTGCAGCTTTTTAGTCATTCTGCCAAGAGTCCTTTTGCTTGAAAAAATGATTAAATTGGCAAAATTTAACGTCAAAATTGAGAGTTTCACATACGGGTCAGGAAATCTAAGCCCTATCCAGATCTGACCTATTGTGAACTCTAGTATCAAGAGTACATAATACATAATATAAAATTATGACAGTGTCTTATATGCTGTTATATACTCTGTTGCAAGAAAGGTGCCAAGCCAAACCGATTTTAAAGAAGCAAGTGCCATCCATTTTTCGATGTTTTGTGTATTTAGATTTGGTGGTTAATTATCCGGATTTGATGCAGTGTAAGTTTATTTTGTTGCTTTTTTATTAGTTTAATACCAGTCACTGTGAATGACAGAAAATACATTCTAGCATTTCCGAAGTTTTTTTGAAAGTTTTCAGCAGTTATTAAAATACAAATATGCATAAAAAACCAAGTTTAAGACGGCTTTTAAAATTGTTTTTTTTGTATTTAGGTTTGGATGAAAAACGCGCAGAAACGCGCAGTAAGTTTAGTTTCTTGTGTTGTAAATGAGAATTAGGGCCTGTGAGACTCGGGGGCTGTGGTGAAGTGGTAGCATGTTTGACTTCGAAGCAGGCGGCCCGGGTTCGATTCCCGGCGCCTTCATTTCTTTCATTCTTTCCAAATTGGGGCATCCTCTTTCTATTCAACACTTGTATCTTAATCGAACAAAGTATTCAGCTTGTAGTTGAGTATGAACTATCGTTAAGCTATATTTAATAAAATATTGCCGATAATTATATTTTGCCGATGTAACTGCAAAGATCAGCCTAACATATGGACCGGTCTTGTTACCAAGGGCCTATACCTTTACCGGATTAAACGGACTATTATTATTATTTTACTCCTAAGTTTTGGAATGACAAATCAGGCTAAACGGACTAAAAAAGTTAAAATAAGTCTGCGGCTTAATTTTAGTCTTATTAGATTCCAAAACTACCACTGGACTAAACGAATTTAATAACATGCACGCTTAACATTAGCGTGCATAGTAAAGTCCGTTTAGTCCGATTAGAAAGCAGCGCACTAAAAGTTAAGTCCGTTTAATCCGGAAGTTTTGGAATGGCATTTTTAATTATTTTTAAATCGCTTAGTCCGATTATAATTAACCCTTTAATCCGGTAAGGGAATAGGCCCCAACATTGGCCAGTTTCAGTTGAAACTTTCAGCAACTGTCAGTATTACGTTCAACAAGTGGTTAATGTCACTTATGTATTCACTGACCGTTTGTTAAATTTTCTGTGGAAAAATGTATGTGCGCTTCCTCACTATAAAGGTAAACTTTTGCACACCAGGTCGCGTGCGAACGAATCACAAAATGTCTAGTGATGTCTAGCCTTGTAAAAAAATCCCGTTTTGTTATATTTGCTGCTGTTGGCTCAACAAGCAGCAATTTTATGCTGAATTTATTAAGTTGCAAGCCATTAGCCATTGCACTTTCAGTAGCAATACAAATAAATGCATTTAGTTTCACAAATGTAACTTCTGAGTTCTGACCACGTCACGATCTAGCATAATTAAAAAATTCTGGTTGACATTGGAGCGCAAGCACATTTTGCACAGTCACTTTGAATTTAGGCAAATTTTCAAAATGTGTCTATTTTGTACGACCATTTTACAGCTTTTAACAAGCTTTAAAATTGTATACTGTTATTTGTTGCGAATTTCACAGTACTAAATACCATTAAAATTAGGACAAACTCTTCTTCATATAAGGGGGCGCTCTGAGTAACTTGACTAGTAACTCTGAGTAACTGACAGTTCTAGCACAAACCACACCAAGCCAATCAGGCTGTAACTTGGCATAGCAATAGCCCACATACACGCGCAAAATCGTATATTCTGGATTTTTAATATGTATTTTCAAATCTAAAATCGATAGCGAAATGTGAAAAAGTGGTTGTTTTTTGGGCCCGCCAAATTTGAAAGATTTTATATTGGCGTCGCTGCTCAGGCCGTGGGCAAAAATTTGAATAAATGGAGGTTGAGATATGACATTAGGCTATCGAATGATGTAAGTATCAGCTTCGTCTGTGTTAACAAAAATTTCGAGTAAAGGAACGCTTTGTGGAACCACTTAAGAATATTTTTATTTCGCTGTTACAAAGACATATAATGTGAGTCTTGTCACAGCAGGGATCCCACTGAACACAATTGGTGGAACTTAATTTCATTACGAAATATCGTTGGATTCGTTACGAATTTCGTAGATTTTCTAAAACCATGGTTTTAGCGCAGTTGAAATTCGAAACCTGCAGCACAGCAGGTCTCTGTTTTGCTGAAATTTCAGCTGAGCTAAAACCATGGTTTAAGAAAATGTACGAAATTCGTAACGAATCAGGCGACATTTCGTAATGAAATTATGTGCAAATCATATAAAACGTACGTAAAACCATGGTTTAGTAAAACCACCTTTGTGAAATCCACCCAATCTGTCTTAAAAACGAATTCTTGAATAATGTTTTTTTTTATTTTTTGTGTTTAAGTTCGTGTCGGGATGTCTAAACTGATACAGCGTGAGTTTACTTTTTTCTCAGAACAACTTTTTTTCTAATGAAACTCAAACATAAATCTAAATTGAAGTTTTCGCGAAATACAGCAAAGATAGATTTTCGTCATTTGAGGCGACATTTTCTAGCGAGCTGTTTGTTGAATTCTTTGAATTTTTGGTTACCGCATACATCCGTTGCTTATATTACTGTCAAGAAAGGGAGGGGGGATTCTTACAGAAAGAAAGACAACATCATCATCAGAATGACCCAGGAGGGATTCGAACCACCCATCTTTGGTTCTGCAGACCAACGCTCTACCGTTGAGCTACTGGGCCGATGATGAACTGTCGGAAATCCCTTCAAGTACTCTAGGCGGCCTATCTTATGTCACATTACTATGTGTTCTTTATGTTTATGTATTACGCAGAGTAAGTGAGTCATGCAGATGATGCCAAGCGACTGACTGAAGTGACTGATTCAGTAAGTAAGACCCACACTGCCAACGGGAACGTCTCTAATTGACAAATTTTGACCTTCAAACTAAAAAGTCTCTAATTTTTTGTGGGCGGCAGCCCCCAGACCCATGCAGCTGTGGGCGGCCGCCCCCAGACCCATGCAGCTGTGCTACAGTGATTTTGCATTTACGAAATTTTTTTCGTGCAAAAATTTTTATTTTTTGTGTCGAAATTGCAAAAAAAGTGTATATATCTTTCATTCCATTATAAAAAATCGAAAAGTCATTCCTTCGAATTTTTTTTCCTGGGTACGTCAATGCGTATCTAGCACAGAAAATGATATCATATACATAAATGTCTACCTACGACATATATTCTTGACCCAGTCAGTTCTTAACTGGACCCAACTTGAACCCATTGTCGATTTTGAAAAAAATGTACGTATGTATGTAAATCAAAAAAGCTAACGATTCTAACTAACTAATTAATTAAACTAATTATTCGAATTTAAAAACATACATATCTAATAACTTTCTATTATGTTATGTATGTTAACTATTATTATTACTATTATGTTTTTTCCTTAAGCGTGCATGTACGATAGTCAGTGCGTTGACATTTGTAACGGGAATCTTTCATCAGGGCACAAAAAAGCGTTTGCAATTTGCTACCCTGACGGAAACCAGTGCCTTTGCGGTTTTACGACGAGTTTTGATTCAAGATGATTAAGAAGCCAAAAAATGAAAACTATAGATTGATGTCTACATTGAAGTAAATAAATTTGGATAGTAATTTTGCGTACCTGCCAAATTACTTCCATCTACCTCCCTTAATGATATTTTAGGGTACTTGCAATTTCCTCCATAGTGACCTTTAGTGTAATGTAAATACAGCTGATTTGTGACACATGCATACAGAGCATACCAACAGACACACTTAGGATCTATTCCTTTACCGGATTAAACGGACTGTACTTATATTAGTCCGAGGTTTTGGAATGACAAATCGAACTAGACGGACTAAACGAGTTAAAGTAAGTCAGCGGCTTAATTTTAGTCTGACCCCATTCCAAAACTACAACTGGATTAAATGGACTTGACATGCACGCTTAACATTAGCGTGCATAGTTAAGTCCGTTTAGTCCGATCAAAAAGCAGCGCGCTAGAAGTTAAGTCCGTTTTATCCGGAGGTTTTGAAATGGCATTTTTAACCTTAATTTTTTAAACCGTTTAGTCCGATTATAATTAACCCTTTAATCCGGTAAAGGAATAGGCCCTAAGTGACCTAACTGGCTATTTCAGTAGTCATAATACCATAGAATAGTCAATTTATTGAAGAATTATCCAATTAACAACAAGTAACCATGTAAAGAAAAACTAGCAAAACTAGCTTCTTTATGCTGACTGATCAACAGTTCCGGTACCAAACGAAGTCTTTTCATATTTATGAAGGTATAAATTTGACAGCCAAAAAATTTTGACTGAACTTTAACGTTCAATTTCTCAGCACAGTGTTTAATTTTTAAGTTTAATCTTACCTCGTAAACTGTTAGCATAATTAAAAGTATTACAAATTATTACATGTGAAATATTACAAAAAATCTATTGTCCAAAAATATCAGATCTAAAGACAAGCATGCACCCCCTGCCCACCCAAATGTATGTACAACAATACGTTACTTATCTTTGTTGCCAAGAAGAACCGTCTACATCAGTTGAGTGCAGACTAACAAAGGTCACGGAAAGGTCACTAGGGAGTAATATGCAAGTACTTTCCAAGATTATTGAGGGAGGTAAATGGAAGTAATTTGGCAGGTACAAATAATAATTTTCCAATAGATTTTACCCTCTGCAAGATTTTTCTACTATTAATGTGACTTTTAATGTGTGCCAATAGTTTACTGGATATAATACAGATTCGGTTATTTTTACATTTATGTAAATCTTCATATAGATAAGTGTAACATGTACTTACAATACAGAGTAAGCAGAAGTCCTTAGATATTCCTGAATATAGCTACAGAAAAAAGCAACGTAGGCGACCCGCAATAAAAAATAAAGTTAAATTAATATATAAATTCTAGATCGGTTGGCCGAAATATGTAAACTAGGCCCTGATTGGGTATTCATCAGGTTTATTGCCAAATGGTTCAACCAAGGCTAATAGGTAATCCAACACAGCGATTTTTTAGGCATGGTACATCGAGGCTATCACTTAATGTAACATCACGAAAGTATTTATGTACCTAATGCCCATAGTTTTTTGTTTGTTAAAAATTGTATGGTCTAAGGTTTATTTTCCTTTAACTGTTTTTCTAAGGGCCTTTTCATAAAAACAAGGTATAATTAAAAATAAAGGCGCACAACCAAAATTAAACCCGAAATTAGAACGGGATACCCCCCCCCCTCGATATATAAATTGTCCTTGCATAATATATAATTTGTATGTTTTAATAGAAAGGTTTTAGATTAGTAAAATTAAGGTTTCCCTGCGTTGATCCGACCCCTCTCCCGACTCTGAACTGTAATTCTCATTTTGTCTATCGGAGAGAGAGGGAGGGTCAAGGTATAAACCTCGACCGAAATGGAAAAAGATTCACATCCTAAATTTCTTACAAACTCACGTGCAAACGAATCTGGAACCGTCCCTATTACTGCCAATTTGTCTCGGGTACTTGTCATATTCGTTTTGTATTATGTCTTAGTCGTATTTGTTATAACTACTAGTCATATGTATGTGTTTCTGCAGATATATCCTCATATTTAGGGAACGGGTCCGTTTGAGTTTCCCTCGAATTTTGACTTCTTTTCCCAAAAATCTCTTAGAAGTTTCCCTACTGTAAAAGTTCGGGCCGAACTTTATCGGAGAGAGAGGGATGTGAAGTATGTGTTACAAACGTGAATAGGCTTTAAAACCAGTTCTTTTGTCTTTCTATTCAAAACATTTGAATATACGGTCAAGCTATTTATAAAGTGTGAGTAGACTTCGCTATGCCTTTGGCTTAGAGATAATTGGTGTAGCCACGAATTTTGACGACGGTCGGTTGGCTTTTTCCCGGCGGGTTGAGTCTGTTTTCTATATTGCCCAAATTCTGTATATCTGCCCCATGTTGTGTTTATTTCATCAATAAAGGTATTATATTCGGTTTTTCTGTGTTTTCCTGATGTTTTTAGGCTTCTGTTTATAGTTTTACGTATTTTCATGGGTTTAGGGTAGTTTTTGGGTAGTGAGCGAGCTAAGGCCCTATCTTTTAGCCTAGGACGGAGACACTTCGGTTCGGACTTGGAATCTAGATCATAAGAACTTCACAGTGTAATTTTGACGATTGCCCTTATCTTTTTATGTACCTACCTGTCCTCGTGGGTCATCGTATGGTTTTGTGACTAGAGATTTTGGTTTTCCCCCGACATAGGTGTGCGGTGTTTCTCCCAGCACAGTTCCATTGCACTTGGAAGTGACAGTGCCTAAAATACATAAAACAAATAATTAAAACGGCGGCTAGGTAAGAAGCTAGGGCAATTTTTTCTAATTAGTGGGAATTCTGGTTCGTTAATTCGAACTTTAGTCTCAAAAAATGCCTTAGGAGAAATAAAAAAAACCAGTTACGAGATCAGCCAATCAGACTCCTTCTATACTGCATTTTGATTGGCTGACCAAATTCATCGTCGAGCTCGATGGTTCCTTTGCGGGCCACTCGGAAGGCCTTCAGGTGGTGCCATTCGCCGTCGTTGTAGAGTTTGCCCTCGTCAGTGAACGTGCTCACGTAGCTGGGGCAGTCTAAAAACAACAGTCCAAAGGTGGCGCTTTGAATAACCGACTTTGGGCAATAACATTTTTCAGTACCAGTTCGTGTGCAGATGCACTCTCAGGGCCAATTTATTCTAGTATCTTTTAGCCTAGCGTAACTCAAAGTTGAGGTAGGTTGACAAGCTGTTGCGCACTAGTGGACCGTGGACGGTTTTATAAATACTTTGTACAGCAAAAGTTTGCGTGCACCATGTCATCATGAGTCAATGGCAAAACAATTTTTAATCTCAATTTTTTTTAAATCTTTAGTCGGTATTTTAAAGAAGACTATATTTGATCTTACTGTGAGCGTCGAAGACAAACCAGGGCCTGCCGTGCCGAATTTGCACCAACACCATTTCGTCCTGCGAGGGGGTCATGGCGAAAAAGATCGGCCCGTCCTTGTCGTGCGTCCGGAAGTCCAGTTCGATACCTAAAGCAAACAGTAAGGGAGTGGTGGTGGGACAACCTTAAAAGCGATACGATGTAATGAAGTCTTATGAAATCTTCACCGCATGACTTCTTATAGTAGCTATGCGCATAATGCATACATAATGTGGGTCGATTCATACTTACAGCCGTTTGTCCGTCCGTTCAGCTGGCATCTGATAGTCACGTGACAAGGTGATTATAAACAGTAATAGTCAACACTAGTGGCTTGATTTTTCCCTATCTCCGCAGGTTGAACGGACAAACGGCTGTAGGTTGAATCAAGTCTACCTGAGTTTATTCTATGGGTTGTTTAGGTACACTAAAGCATTGACATGGATACCTACTGTAACTTATTCATATTGAATAAGAAACAGATACGGGCTTTGGAGCTGTGGTGTAGTGGTTAGCATTCTCGACATCGACGCGAGCTTTTTGGGTTTATTTCGCATTTCTCCATTTCTTTTTTCCTTCAATAGATGTACGGCTATTGTGTTGCCAATTGAAAACAGCCAAGTGTAATTCAAAACAGTACCAGTGAAGGCGACGTTTGGCCTTAGCAGCTGGCCCAGCTCGTAGTAGCCCATGCCCGTGCACCGAATGCCCTGCTCGAATCGTGGCGGGGGATACGAAAATGAAGAACGAGTACGTTCGATCTAAAACACATCTAACACACTGGTGGTGTGGTGACTAGGTGGCTAGCTAGATCAGCTAAATTTAATGTATACTGATTATAGTATGCAGATTTCAACCGAGTAATTATACGTTTGAACTATGTAATTGATAAACGCAATAATGACTATTAATACCTATAACATTATCAATGCACAAGTGAAAATACTTTGGGCACTTTTTTGCCAGATTTCAGAAAAACCATTTAGAAAAGTCTGAAAACGTATTCTAAAATTAAAAACGTATTCTTTTTTGATCAGCGAGTTACTTTGTATGTCGGAGGTGGTCCGTTGAGCTCGGTTGGTTCTTCCCAAGTTATGTTCATCGCCGTGAAGTTGTAGCCAGATACCAACGGTTTCTTGATTCCGGCTGGCTCTGCAAATTTCACGCGCCAAATTTACTTATTTTCTGCCAGAGTTTTTTCTGTCGCTACCACAGTAGCGACAGGACTTTACATTTGTTTTGCCCTGCGTAAACTGCACGTCATACATGTAATCACTGTGGCAAATTTGTGAGCATGTTTGCGTGTAATTTTTCTGTAATGTGTGTGTGTGAGCTGGCCCAGGCGGCCAGCCAGCTAGCTTCGGTTTGTTGTTGCTAGCTAGCTTACTGTAGGGCCAAAATGGCCAAATTAGTCGTTTTTTATTGTTCTTTAAAGCCCTAAACATTATTTTTTATTGACTGACGCTTCAATTATCGAAAACTAGGTAAAATGCATTTAATTACCTGCTTCCAGAATTCTTCAAAACAAGCAGCAACAAAAAAAGTCATCTCAAAACTAAGTAAAACGCACCTTGGCGGCAGTTTCAAATAGATGTATTCGAAAACAAGTGTTTAATCAGAAAATCGTAATTATTTTGGCATAACAGTTTTATTGGTACCTCAAGTACGCGTTTATTACAGTGTCGTTTATTCTGCAAGCTTAATGTTTAAGTAGGGGTTGCTGTGCAAAACTTCGGTCAATCAGAGACTAATTTCGGGTGCATGAGCTAAACTGAAAGACTGAAACAGATTGCATTTACAACTGTGAGTCTTACTAGCTTATAGACGCAAATACGGACAGGCATAAACCAAACTTAAGCATTTTATAGCATGGTGTAAATTTCTAAGCCATAAATGCACCGTGTTTTTTTCGCAAACACCTTGATTTAATAGCTACACAGAACATGCACTAACCGAACAGATATTTGTTTTTGCAAAGGCCCTGTGGTGGTTTGGTTCTGTTTGAATTTGTGCCTTAGGTTGGGTAAATTCAAGGCATTCACACATCTTAAGCTGCAGAAACCTGGGGTGAGTTATCAGTCACGTCAGAAAACCATGTGTGGGTCGAATGAGGTAGACTTAAAGAAAAGAATAATATTTGGGGCTGACAGAGTTGGGGGTTCTGTTGGGTGCAGTGTTGTTAAGCATTCTCCAAGTCCACACAACAGTCCCAGGCTCGATCCTATACACCATTTTTTTATTTTTTCTTTCACAAAATAGGGAAATCCTTCTTCAACATAATGATTTAAAACTAAATTCGTAAAATTAACGTAAAATTTACAAACGTTTTAAAAAATACCGAAAAACTTTTGTAAAAGGATTTCTTCCAGCTGATGTCTATTCGACCGATTACATGTTGCACCGACTGTTGGTCATGAGTTCAATTATGCTGTGACCGTGGATCAAAAACTCAATAAATTTTGCATAAAATTGCTGCTTGTTGAATTTATAAGACAGTATTAAATTGCGGGGCTATATCGGCTTAATGCGATACTCAGTTTTTGTGTGGCGCCTCAGCGGCCGTGCATACTAATTTCAGTTAATGCAATGAAACTGAAAATGCATGTTAATCATGCTCAGTTTCAGTGCATCACTAAAGCCTGCACCTGCTGCACTGATTAACGTAGCGCGTGCGCAGCGTATACGTTGTGTGCGTGTGTTTACGTGTGTGTGTGTGTGTGCCTGTGTGCAATTGTGTGTGCCTGTGTACTGTCTATGACTTATAGAAACCAGAATGGAAAAGCTTGCAGTCGATTTCTATTATCTATCCAATCTTCACGTATGCAATGCAATCTTACACGGCAAAATCATTTCTGTTCCATGCCACATGTGTAGGGACACAACAGCGCGTGAGTGTTGGCAGTAAAGTTCAAGGAGAAACTGAAGAAAACGCTGGTGTACTGGGAGGAGTCATTCTTGCTGCTGTCTTGAGTATTGCGGTGCTACAGTAGACAGACTGATATGTAGATAACTTGACATTTATTATTTTAACTTTTGTGCAAATTTGCATGCCTAAAAAAATTAAGTGTCATAGTAATATAATTTAGAGATACAGATACAAAATCTAAAATTGTATTGGTAAACTCAATGTAGAATGTTATTGTTGAAAGGAGGCTAATGTATGCCAAACTGAAAATTCTTGAGTTCTGCGCAACTCGAAATTAAAAAAAAAACGACAAAAAAATTAGGTGCATGCCGCGCTTAATCTTACCGATACGGTAAAATAATAACTGATTGTCGTCATGTGAAAAGATGTAAGCTCGTCAACAAAACTGCTTGTTTACTAATGGAAGACAGTATCTGGTAGTGGCTTACATCAGCAAAAAAAACGATTTATTATAAAAAATATTTCAGCTGGATACCTTAAGACTGCGTGGTTTTTAGAGTTAAGGCCAATTTACACGATCGAACTTGCTCCGAACTTGCTCCGGACCGAACTTGCTCCGAACCTAGTCAGGAGCAAGTTCGGAACATGTTCGATCGTGTAAACGCACTCCGGACCTACTCCGGACCACCTCCCAACTTGCTCCGAACCGGCCTCGAAGGTTGATGCTCCACCGAACTTGCTCCGAACTTGCATCGAACCTAGCGTTCAGCAACCAATCAGATTGCTTAGAAAAAATTTTCCCACGCTACTACCTAGTCTCCGTTGCTGTGGTTTCTGCTCAGTCAGTTTTGTTTACACGCTGTCGGAACAATGATTTTATACAAATGGCTAAAGCGTGCAACCATGGATACAGATGCAAACAAAAAAGACTGGTCTATTGAAACTGAAATTGATTTTTTTTTTAAAATATGCTTTTCTATGAAACCCATGCGACAACGATTATGTCAAGGAGCACCTGCGCTAAGGTGCTTATGATGCTGTGGCGAAGCAACTTGGGGAAAAATATTGGGTAAGTTACCAGTTACGGAAAATTACACGGGTTATAATAAAATTTAGTTTCATAGTATTTTTCTAAGAATCAATTTACACAATACTTTTTCATACTCTAACTTTCAACCTTATTATATTTACAATAACAACAAATATTAACCGTTAATTAACTGTTAATTATTTTTAATTTATAAATAATGAAAAATTTGAAGGGACGGTAGTGTTTTTGAAAGTGAAATCTGATTGGCTGTTTATATTTTAACTAAAATTTAAGTGGCTACTAAGCTAAGTTCGGAGTAGGTTCGGAGCAAGTTCGTAGCGCCAAGGTTCGGTGCAAATTCGATCGTGTGCATGCAATAGTTCGCTCCCCAACTTGCTCCGGACTAGGTTTCGAAAAAGCAAGTTCGGTCCGGAGTAAGTTCGGAGAAAGTTCGATCGTGTAAATTGGCCTTTAAAGACACTGAGGGTGAAATTCAATACAACGTGGTTTTGTTTGCTAAACATTGGGTATTGGGTAGTTTTCCCATAATTGCAAATTAATTCTTTTCAACCAAATATCGCCTGACTCGTTGTGAGTTTCATAAATTTCTTGAACCTTGGTTTAGGTTTAAGAGACCAAGGTTTCAAAAGAATTTAATTAATTTGTTGCAAAGGAATCGAGCCACAGTTTGCAAATCAAGTTCGTGCAAATCATAAAGAAAACGCGACCACTAAACCATGGTTTAACAAAACACCTTCGTGAAATCCACCCTGTGGCTGTCCCTTACTAGCAGCCGTTGTCTGTCCGTGGAATTGTGAGGAATTGACGCATCCAGCACTGTTGCAGACGGCCATGGGCGAAGGTGTAGTTGGTGTAGGGGTCCAGGCCGGACACAAGGTACCACGACGCACTGCCCGCCGGGGAACCCACCAACTGCAATTAAATTTAAAAAATACATACACCTGCTTAAGAATTGAGGTAATAAATACATTAAATAAATTAAGTAAATATATTTATGAAGGAATTTTGAATATACACATAGGGCCTAGTATTCCTTTAATCAGATTAAACGGACTGGACTTATTTGAGTCCAAGGTTTCGGAATGACAAATCGGACTAAACGGACTAAACGTGTTAAAATAAGTCAGCGGCTTAATTTTATTCTAACCCATTCCAAAACTACCACTGGACTGAAACGGATTTAACATGCACGCTTAACATTAGCGTGCATAGTTAAGTCCGTTTAGTCCGATTGTAAAAGCAGCGCGCTAAAAGTTAAGTCCGTTTAGTCCGGGAGGTTTTGGAAACGGATTTCTCAGCTTAATTTTTAAACCATTTAGTCCGATTATAATTAACCCTTTAATCCGGTAAGGAATAGGCCCATAGACTATTACTGCAAACATATTACTTAAGCCTATTACTAGGTATTTGAAACCGTTTCAAACGTGTGGGGAATCCGATGCGGTATCGTGTAACACCCCATCAGACGCTTTATGAGTCATCGGCAGCATTACTTGGTGAACCCCACATTTTGCCTATCTAGTGAAACAAGCATTAAATCAGGTTAATTAAACATGATGGTGTCTCGACAGATCCCATGGCCCATCCATATGTAGTTGACAGTAGGATAGATTCATGGCTATGCTAAGCAAATATGTAAAGTTTCGCATTTTTCCATAATCCGCTGAAACTAAACTAAAAATTAACAAGATGCAAGCCGCCATACTTTTGGCACCAGCGCTGGGCCGTAATGACTCTTTGGGCGCTAAATATTTGATAGTCTTGTAGTTGACAATGATCTTGGCGTGTTCTTTTGTAGGGACTTCCGCGAGGAGATGTTAAATCCACTCGGGAGGGGCTGTGTGGGGTGGCGGAGGGGGGGTTGAAAAGTGGGTGCTGAAATAAAAAAATGAAACCACATGGTGGTTTGAAATCCAAGGTTCGATTTTTGTCGGCTTCACTTCTGTCTTTCTTTCAAAATTGAGGTATCCTCTTGCTCTTAAGACAATTCTTTTTCAGCTACATTCTAATATTCTATTGCTGAATGTCTACTTATAAACTACAAAGGACACAGGTGTAAAATTGTTGGAACAGGTGATAGCAAGTCTCATCTATCTTTAGGCCATCAATGTGTGCTAGTGGGTCGTTTGTTAGTACTGCACTGGTTGGCTAGCTAGCCGGCTTCCTTGGTGCGCCCCTTGGTCCATTCGCTGCCCACGCTGCCGAGGGCATTGCTTGCCGTCACCCTCACCTGGTACTCCGTGTTCGGCTGCAGCCCCGCAAGGTACACTGTCTCTCCGGGGGGTCGGCTGGGTTGGCCCTTTTGTCCTTCCTGCAGCTCTCGAGAGCCATGGGTGCCACCTAACCCGCACAAATCACTGCATCAAGAATGCATAATAGTGTCTCACTCTTCATCTATATAATGCACGTTCTGTGCTGTGGATAATATGCATAATTGCTGTTACACCAACTGTTGAATTCAATACCATGTGCAAAATAATTGGGTGAGCATGAAACTTATGTAAGACGTTATTCAGGAGATATTATGCCCCAAAAAATTTTCTGCTTGTCCTAGCCGTTCAGCCACGGACTCAGTCCAGTCGTATTCCTAAGGCTCCTCGTGCAATAACAGACTTTGTAAAACATAAACTCCCAACAGGTTTCACTAGTGTAAGACTGCACTTGTGAAAGTGTTGCGAACGTGTCACCTACCAGCCAACCCGTCTGCCAGGCCAAGAGTGGTTTGGGTTTTGGGCGGGCGGGGGGGTGTTCTGCCCAGTCGTAGGGACTTGGGGTGCTGGGCAGGATCACGCCCAGGGCCCATACTTCGTACCCGATTATGACGCCTGAAAAGAAACTGATTGATTTATTCTACTTTCTAGGTACTATGGCTCGTTTGCAACTTAAAATGGTGGGAATAAAGTGACATTTAAGGTGACGTAGTAACGTTTTCGAAACCATATTTGCAGGAGTAACACTTGACAACTTAGGATTAATTTTCAATCAATAATTTACAAGTACGCATATTAATTTAGGAAACTATAATTTATTATGAGATAAATGCTTGCTACAATAGCTCGAAACAATCATTTTTAATTTTTTTTAAAAATATTTATTAGGCCATACAACAATTTTTCATAAATTTTATGTTTAGCTAAGCCAAAGTCGTAGCCAGTCAAAACAGCAGTTTTTGGAGAGAATCGAAAATTAAATTCCGGCATGTCAAAAACCTTTAATTCTCCCTTAATTATCCTTCCGCTTTTTTCTTTTTGAGTTTACGTCACATTTATGTAACATTTCTTTTTGAACTAAAGTACACTACACAAAAGTCCGCAAAACTTGACAACTACTAGAAGGATATTGTTCAAAATTTGGATTAAAACCAGCACATGTGTTACTACTGTATACTAAAATTTTAAAAATTTTGTTTATTTGCAATTTTTGCGTTACGTCGATTTTCATCCACAGAAATCAGTGAAAATGTTCTTTTAGTGAACTAAATATCAGGTATTCCAGTTAAAAAATTTTCATAGTTTATAATACATGTTTTTTAAGCAATTTCTGATGTGTCAATTTTTTTATTTGTATTAATTTTAGCCAATTTCGATAAAAAATTAAATCCAAAAATTCGTACATTTTTAGAAAATCGAAAAAATTCAAAATTAAAGGTCCGTAACTTCTTTTCTGCATCATATGAATGCACCAAACTTAGCATTAAAATTAACAATGTTAATGGCTACGTTAGTGTAAAAAATGAAATTAGTTGAAGTTACACTGTCAATTTTACAAGCAAAACAAGAAAAATGCAAAAATTCACGAAATTTGACTACATACTTTGACAGTGTCTGCTGACTGGCTTGCTACGGAGCTCAAAGCTCACTCAATGATGCATAAGTGTAGTTTCAGTCAAGTTTTTAAAACATCAAAAAGACAGCTTGTAAAATTCGAGTTGAGTCAATCAAAAGTTTCTCCACGTTCTACGAAAACTGACAAAAATCATAACCACCACCTTAGAATGCTAAAATGCGACACAGAAATGCAACTATCAACACATTGCTCAATACTGTTTATGATTTTAACACTGTTGTGATAATTTGATTCTTATAAGCACTTCTATAATAAGAACCATTTGGGAATTGTGGTGGATCCCGGGAGGCAACCAGCTGCGAGTGGCTGACTGGTTTGATCTGTGGCTCGGACTGGTTTTCTGGTAGGGTCTCCGGCGTCACGATCCGTCTAGATACCACAACTCTGGCATAAAATGACCAGTGGCAACCTTTTGCTTTGTTATATACATCTTAAGCTAACGTTTGATACTGCCGCTGTTCTGCTTATGTCTGTTTGAAAATGTGATTGAACAAGCGACAACAACATGTTTTGTTCTAGGGCTCAGTCACTGTTAGCCAGACTGCACTGACCATTTTAAAATCAAGTCCCTAATCCTTTTACCTTTTACGAGTCGTTTATCATTACAAGTACAAGAGTAGGTACATAATAGGGAAGATATGACACTCTTCCCTATTCTAGCTAATTCGTCAAACCGATGCTCCGGCCAAAATCAACATTTCTTCGCCCTGATTTCAGGGGGGAGCATCCCTCCTCGTATGTTCTTAATGCGATGATTTGATCAACCACCTCTCAAAATCCGGAAGTGCTTTGATTTGAGGGGGTCCTCCCCCCCCCCCTGAAATGCACGGCTATTGCGTAAAAGGCGTAAAACGACTATACTCGGCCGGAACATCGTTCCTGCCGATTCGTTAAACTAGAAAAAAGTGTCAAGCTCTTCCTTGTCTTGTATGTACTTTTGTTATCACCTGGGTAGCTTTCTACCAAGAGCCTCCTTTTTATTTAGACAAGCAGGATCTGGGTTGCCCCAGCTGTAGTTCTGGCTCTGGTTGGCGTGCTGCTGAAGTCATCCATTTCTGGCTGTGGCGCTTGTTTTTTGACACTGAATGAAGTTACAAGCACAATTCTAATAAACTAGAAGCGCGAAGATTCGAATTACGTGGCACCCCTTAAATTTTCGTCGCATCACTGCATGCAGCAGCATTCCAAGCAGTGACGAAGAAGGTGTAGTTAGTGAAAGGGACCAGTTGACGCGCCACCGCGGTGCCATTCAGAGACGCGTCCGCCTCCAACACGGTCGTGTTCGGGGTGCATTCCACGTTCGAGTAATACGTCAGGCTAGAATAGAGTTAGGCTTTGTTCTTAAAGATCTGTATTGGTTATTCTTTTTGTGAACAACAGTGAAAAGTTTGCCTATATGTCAAGACTGCACCGAATGTTAAGTTAATTGATAACCCGAATTGTGGATTTCACAAGTGGTGCCCATAAATACAGTTTCTACGTACGTTTTACATATAACTTGCGCATAATTTCATTGGACAAAATATTGCTAGATTGAGTACAAATTTTGTCAAATTTGTTAAACCCCAGTTTAAATATATAACAACATGATTTCTAGCCCTCTTAGTTGACATGAACTCCGGTAGCAAGGCGCAAACTATAATGCTTCATGATGTCGTTGGCAGGATCGGGGGGCTGGCCATTTCCAGGCGATGCGGAAGGGCGTTGTGCCGCGGTGGGTGTGAGGGCGAGGTTGGGGCTGGGCTTGTCCTCGGGCGTTCGGAAGGCAATGGGCACGCTGGACGACGACCCGTGCACGTTGCTCGCCTCCAGCACGTACTCGTACACCGTGTACGCCCTCAGCCACATGTAGTTGAAACCAAGCTCTGCAATGTACTCCGGTGTGGACGTGAAGTATGTCTAACACGTGTGAACAGAGAGTGAAAACAACGGTCGGTCGGTAAGGTAAGGTTCCAAAACCTTTGGAACAGCCTGACTTTAAAAGCTTTGTGGCAGAATATTTAGGTTAAGGGGTTAAAATTGTTAAATCCGAGGAAAAGACTCAACAAAAACGCGATTATATCCACCTCTAAATTAATGTACAGTCGCCATTTTAATATCTGGTACTCTGGTCCTGGTGTTGCCTGGGTCGTACCTTCTCCGGAAAAGTTGCCCAAAATGGTGCCATTTCTGAAAAGCGTGTAAGTGAGATTTTCAATGGCAGTGTTGGGCCAGTCAGGGGGGTCCCAGGTGAGCTGCAGCCAGGTGCTGTTGCCCGGTGCGTAGAACGGTGATGGTTGCTGCGAAGGAACTGAAACAAAAAATTAGCACTCCATTCTCAAAGGCCTGTTTCTCCTAAACGATCAATATTGATCAAAACCTTCGAGTCATCAATAGTAATCGATAACTACGATTTCTTCACGAATCTTGATAAATGGCAAATTTATCATCAGTCAGCAAGCTAATAATAGCTAAACTTTAATGAATATTTTGTGCCACATTTTTCCCCGTTGAAACAAAGGGATACGTCAGTTTAGAAAAATGAAATCGCCGGGAATCGAGCCTTGTCCGCTCGTCTTGACATCGATAATGCTAACCACCGCACCACAGCCCTGAAATTTAGGAGGCCTTAATTGTCATTTCCAGCAGTAGTTCACCTTTGCTGCAGCCAAAGGGGTTATCGGCATCCAGATCTGTCATCGCCATGATGCCAGGTCTCGCACTTTTGCCCCATCACGTGTTCCTTGCAGGGGCACTTCCCCGTGGTGCAGTTGCAAGTTTCACTCTGGCTACCTCGCATGTCGCATCCACACGCTGTGCAACTAAAATACACAAGTGTGATGTTGTAAGAGTTAATGGAA